>JAWPHD010009496.1:0-103112 GCA_037043455.1 Cyrtodaria siliqua
AATTCACCGTCATCTCTGTGCGGTGTACTTGTTTAAACGTAAATAGGCGTTGAATATTGTATCGTACATCTTGAAAATATGTATGTTATGCAAGGGGTTGTTTTTAGTAAAAACATATGTCTCCCCTACATGAGAAAGGGCCATCAAACCGCCAAAAATCATTAAACTGGAACACGACGAAGACATGTGTAACTAGGTTTGGTAATGGTCATCCCTACCAAGTTACATGAATATCCAGGCAGCGGATAAGGAGAAGTATTCGGTACAAAGCTTATGTATTAAAGCTTTTAAAGGGCCATAACTCCATCAACAATCATTCAACTGGAACAAGACATTAATATAAGCAACCTAGTTTGGTTGAAAGCCGAATGGTGGTTGACGAGAACTAGTCCGGACAAAGTGTGTGTATTAAAACGTTTTAAAGAGCCGAAGCTTCACGAAATATCATTCAACCGGAACACTAGACTTGGTACTGATCATTCCTGCCAAGTTTTACTGAAATCCAACCAGAGGTTCGGGAAAACTAGTCCGGTTAAAGTGTATGTATAAGGGGCCATAACTCTGTCAAAAATCATTAAACGGAACATGGCAATGACTAGGCTTGGTACTGCCATGTTCCGTTGAACTCCAGCCAGGGGTTCAGGAGAACTAGTTTGTACAAAGTTAGTTCATTAAAACATTTAAAGGGTCATAACTGCGCCTAAAATCATTCAACCGGAACACAGCGATGATATGCATAACAATGCTTGATACTGATCATTTGTAGAGGGCTATAACTCTGTAAAAAATCTCTTAAATCCGGCCAGGGTTCCGGAGAACTGGTCCGGACAAAGTTTGTGTAGTAAAACCGTTAAAGGGCCATAACTCTGACAAAAACCATTAAACCGGAACATGGTGATGATATGCATAATTAGGCTTGATACTAATCATCCTTGCCATGTTTCGTTGAAGTCCGGACAGGGATTTAGCAGAACTAGTCCATACAAATTAAGTGTATTAAAACCTCTAAAGGGCCATAACTCCACCAAATATCATACCAGCGTAACAAGGTTACAATATTCACAACTAACCTTGGTACTGATCATTGAAATACGGCAAAATGAATGCCTTATCAAAACAATCTGGTAAAGTTTGGTAAAGATCGGATGAAAAATGAAGGTGCTGGAGTGTTTCAGTAATTCAAGAGCCATAACTTCGGTGTTACTGGTCTGATCTGGTTTTCGAACTTAACCGAACTTTTATCAATTTCAACAATCTGGCAAAGTTTGGTAAAGGTAGGATGTAATTTAGAGGCCCTTGAGTGTTAACAAGACAAACTATAGCAATTTTCGTTAATTCAAGGGCAATAACTCCGGTGTTGCTGGTCCGGTCTAGCTGGTTTTTGAACTCGTCCGAGCTTTCATAGATATTAACAGTCTGGTAAAGCTTTGTAAAGATCGAATGGAAAATGAAGGTGCTAGAGTGTTGACATCAAAAACTCATTTTTCAATAATTTAAGGGCCATAACTTCGGTATTACTGGTCCAATCTGACTGTTTTTAGAACTTGACCAAGCGTTCATCAATATCAATAATCTGGCAAGGTTTGGTAAAGATCGAATCAATATCAACAATCTGGCAAAGTTGGGTATAGGTAGGATGCAAATGAATGAATGAATGGACGGTGTTTTACGGCACGTCGACACATAAATAGGTCATATTGTGCGCAAAAACTGATGAAAGATGAAGAAATGAAGTAGTGATTGAACATTAATGTAAATGTGTAAAGATAAAACTGTTTACAAATAAGGGGTGATATTGTAGTAATATATATATGTATGTAAATCAACAAATGACCCTCAACAGGTATATAAATAAGTTAATATGTCTAAGAACATATTATAATGATTTAAATAGTCTGATTTCTTTCAGAAAATCTAAAACCAGACTAAAATCTATAGTTTCAAATAACTCTTTCATAGTATTAACATTGTAGTACCTTTGACGCATATGATCAAAGTCTACGCATTCCAACAAGATGTGTTTGCGCGTTAACGGTACAAAGAGCAGGGTATACATTCTGGTAATTGCTCACCTTGTAATAAATATGAATGAGTATAACGTGTATGCCCTATCCTGGATCGGGCTAGGACAACTTCACGACGAATGGGTCTATTAGAAGAACGCCATTCTCCGAGTAACGGTTTAATTGATTGGAATTTATTGTTAACTGACAAATCCCAAGCGGCGTGCCAAGAGTTACGAATATATGTGTTAATACAACTTTTAAAATCAGTATAAGGTAAATTGGCTTTAGATATATGTAAACCTAACGCTGCTTTAGCAGCACTATCTGCTCTAACATTACCACGTATTTCTGCATGGCTTGGAAGCCAGCAGAAAATAATAACATTATCAACTATAAGAGAATTGTACTTTTCTAAAAGTTGAAGCACAACTGGGTTATAATGTTTCATATTACCCAGGGCTTGAAGAGTTGAAAAGGAATCAGAAAAGATTACAAAATGGTTATCACTAGATTCCTGAATATAGTTTAAGGCAAGTTAAATTGCCTTAAGTTTAGCTGAAAAGATAGAGGACTTGTCAGGCAGGCGGTTCTTTATGCTGTGTTTGTGAACAACAGCTGCTGCAGCTACCTTATCTCCATCTTTAGAACCATCTGTGTAAATATGTTGAAAGTTACTATATTTCGATTTAATTTCATTAAATTTGCTTTGAAAGACAGTAGGGTCTGTGATGGATGTGTTACTATTACAAAGATCAAAAATAATTGTTGGTGTTTTCAAAGTCCACGGTGGAATTTGTGGTACTTTGTACTTGGCAATCAAATTTAGGTCGATTTCAGTGTCTTTTAATTTTGGTTTAATACGAAAACTAATATTAATTTCTCCCGTCTATGAGAAAGTGATAGTTCCTTAGCTTCAGCTTATAGACTTTCGGCTGGTGATGTAAGAAAGTCACCGAAGACAAGTAGTAATCCTTGATTATGTATAGAATCGAGCATCTGCAAGAATGGTTTGCGAGTCAATCCATAATACTATTGAGCCGTAGTCCAGCTTGGATCTGATAGGAGATCTATAAAGTTGTAAAAGTACTTTACGATCTGCTCCCCAATTAATGTTTGTAACAACTTTAAGTAAATTAAGAGCTTTAAGGCACTTTGCCTTCATGTATTTAAGGTGTGGTTTAAACGTTAATTGACGGTCGAAAATAAGACCAAGGAATTTTGTCTCATCCACTACTGGTATTGGTGACCCATCCAGTGTTAGATGGGGTCTTCGTGATGTTTACGTAGTTGACAAAAGTGCATATAATTAGTTTTAGATTTAGAAAATTTAAAACCATTTTCATCCGACCAGGCCTGAAGTTTATTGACAGATTGTTGAAATTGTCTCTCAATAGTATTCAGTTTATTTGCTGGATAACATATAACAAAGTCTTCAACATATAGAGGCAATCAACACCAGGATTGATGCATTTAACTATACTTTTATTTTTTATAGTAAACTGGGTTATATATAGTATACTGCCCTGTGGCACACCCATCTCCTATTCATGAATGTCAGAGAGGGTTGAACCCATTCCATTCGGACAAGATGCTGTCTATCATTTAAGAAATTCTCTATAAAAATTGTTAATCGGCCTCTAAGACCAAGGTCATTAAGATCATTTATGATACCGTACTTCCATGCAGTATCATTTGTTGGATTCCAGGTACCAAGCGAGTCTCTCATAAATCATTTGTTCCATGGTTTTACATATACAACTCGTTAAAGCAATAGGGCGATAATTTATTGGGTCCGTATGATCATTTCCAGGTTTTGGGGTCTGGAATAACGATTGCCTCCCGCCAAGAATAGGGGCAGTTTCCGGTCACCCACACCTTATTAAATATATCAAGCAGTGAATAATTGATAATGGATATCATCAGCTGATGTATCATGAGCCTTTTTAAGGGATTTTCGAAGTTCTTTGAGAGTGAACAGTTTATTGTATTTCTCCAAACTTTTCGACTTGAAGTTTAGCTTCTTCTGTTCTATTTGTTTCTTATTTTTTAGAAAGTTTGGTTGACAATTTTCAGAAGAAGACCTTTTAGAAAACGTTTCTGCCAAAAGTGTTTGTACTATCTTTGACAGATGTAATATCTCCATTATCAGTTTTAAGATGATTTACACAACCAGAACTACCTTTACCGTTTTTTTTACCGACCATGTCCCACGTCTTCTTAAGAGATGAGCAAGAGTTCAACCTAGAGACATACGATCTCCAATTTCCTCTTGCTATCTTTAATAATCCGACGGGCTTTCGCACGAAAACCTTTCAATGTATCTAAGTTATTTTGAGTTGACCGCAAGTTAAAAGCATTCAATGCAGCTTTACGATCGCTCACTGCCTTTTTGCAGTCATCATCGCACCATGGTTTATGTGGGTGTTTTGGATTTGCTGAGGTTTTTGGAATAGTTTGATCAGCTATATCATGAAGGGTTTTGGTAAAAAGAGTTGTTTGTCTTCGACATCCTCGAAAACGGAAGGCTTTGATTTTCTTCCCAAAGAGACTGCAACGTATCTCAATCAGCTTTGCGAAGTTTCCATCGTTGCGATTTTTCGGGAAGTGGAGGGCCGATATTTTCAAGAAATAAGGGGAAGTGGTCACTTACACATAGGTCGTCACCAACACTCCATGAAAAATCCATCAAGAGAGGTGGATCGCAGATTTTTAAATCAATGGAAGAATGAGGGATGTAGCTGGATGCAAATAAGTATGTGATTTGTTATCATTAAAAAGACATAAATTGTTTTTGGCTAAGAAATCCTCAACTTTCTTGCATTTATCGTTTATTTCTTTACAACCCCGATTGAAGTTATGTGCATTAAAATCACCCAAGAGTATAAAATGTGATAGTAATTGTGCAACTAGGTGATTTAGATCTTTAAGGTCAAGTGAAGAACTGGGTGGTATATATAAGGAACATATTGTTATAACTCTGTTCATCGTAACAATGAGCGCAACAGCTTGCAAACCAGTTTTCAATGCAACAGTTCTGTGAGGAATGTTTCGATTCACAAGAATCGAAACTCCCCTAGCAGCTTTATCACATGTATCACAATTATAGTTATACAATGAATAGTTTTTAAAATATATATTATCAATAGTCTTCAAGAAAGTCTGTTTGAAGACAAAACGCAACAGGGTTGTGTTTATATAAAAGTAAGCTGATTTCATCATAATTAGGTTTTAAACCTCGACAGTTCCATTGAATCACCTTATTTGATTGTGATGTTACTACGGCGGAAGTACGGGTATACGGCCTTTGGGGTTGGCAAACCTGGGAGACTTTGGGAGTTCCAGATGTGCTGGATCATCAACCTCCATCTCCAAGTCTCCAAAACTGTTATGCTGTACAATCGGATCATCAGATCCTTTTGACTGCTTCCCTAACCCGGGAGTTTTATTTTTTGGTAGGATGCAAAATGGAGGCGCTAGAGTATTCACAAAACACAATACAGCAATTTTTGTTAATTCAAGGCCGATAACTCCAGTGTTACTATTTAGATATGGCTGGTTTTCAAACTCCTCTGAGCCTTCAGTGATATTAATAATCTGTTAAAGTTTTGTAAAGATCGGATGACAACCGGAGTCAGTATTGTGTTGACAAGACAAACGCAATTTTCGTTAATTCAAAGGCAATAACTCCAGTATTACTGATCCGATATGGCTGGTTTTCATATTCCTTCGAGCTTTTATTGATAATAATAAACTGGTAAAATTTGGTAAAGATCGGAAGAAACATGAAGGTATTAGATAGAGTGTTGACATCAAAAACGGACGGACGACGGACAAAATACCATGACATAAGCCCCACTGCTAAAAACTATGCAGGATGACAGTGTTGGAGGAGACATATATGTGTATAAAAATGCTGCGCGTAGTGTTTTAATAATGTTGACAGAGTTTCAAAATGATTTGGCTTAGTCGGTTTTTCAATAGTTTTAAAATGGTGGCACTACATTTTCGTAACATCTTATTTTCAATCATCTAAGTATCGGAGTCTTATCAAGCGTACAATACATTACTATAAATACATTTGTTCTTTTGCATTTTTATAAGAATTTGATATAATTTGTATTTGTAAAAAATAATTATAACAAATACAAATAGCATGTTGATTAGTATTACTTTTGAAAGGTATATGCTATTTATTTGTTTTTGATTGGTATCAATACCGTGCAGTTGGTATGTAAGAGAGCGTTTCTTTCTATTCGGCTACTCTCTATAAACAAACACGTTCGTTCATTCATGCTTTTTACAATATATCCTATTACTTGTTTATACATCATTCATTTATTCATTCATTCGTTCGTTTATTCATTCATCCATTAATGTATTCATTCATTCATTCATTCGTTTGTTCGTTCGTTCGTTCGTTCGTCCGTCCGTTCGTTGATTTATTCATTAATTCGTTCTTCGTTCGTTCGTTCTTTCGTTCATTCATCCATTCAGTCATACTTGTATTCATTTATTCATGCATTCATTCATTCATTCATTTGTTCGTTCACTCACTCACTCACTCACTCACTCACTCACTCACTCACTCACTCACTCACTCACTCACTCACTCACTCACTCACTCACTCACTCACTCACTCACTCACTCACTCACTCACTCACTCACTCACTCACTCACTCACTCACTCACTCACTCACTCACTCACTCACTCACTCACTCACTCACTCACTCACTCACTCACTCACTCACTCACTCACTCACTCACTCACTCACTCACTCACTCACTCACTCACTCACTCACTCACTCACTCACTCACTCACTCACTCACTCACTCACTCACTCACTCACTCACTCACTCACTCACTCACTCACTCACTCACTCACTCACTCACTCACTCAACCATTCATTCATTATTTCATGCATTCATTCATTCATACATGTATTCATTCATTTGTTCGTTTGTTCGTTCGTTCATTTATTCATTCTTTAAGTCATTCATATTAAAATCAATAACACCACTAAATTGTTACTGCAAATGTCATTATTCGATTTGAATTACATTGTGAATGTTATTTATCAACGATAGATACTGTCATAACGGTACGATACTAAACATATATGTGAAAACAAATATCGGCGGTAGTATCGTTTAAATATATGGGTCTACAAACATCAGACAAGTCAGACGCTATAATGTATTATATTACAAAAGCCCCATACGTATGTTGTACACATGTGTATTGAGAAAATATTAGACAAGGCATTATAAAGTTTTTACATTTTAACAAAACAAAACTATTAATAGCGTACATACGTAGGTAGTATATTTAGATAAGTTAAATATATTTTAGCAGAAATAACGGATATGTATTCGTTATGTTTGGAGTATATCTGAAAACATTATCATTTACCTGAAAATCCAACTCCAGTAATCTTACGCTTTATTGCTGTAAAGTTGATTATAAAGAAAATTAAAGATATACCAAAATGATTTTAGATCAAAGAAAATGCAACATTACTTGTGAAGAACTGTATAGAGTGTTCTTTATTTGTGTATAAATAGAGGGGCAAATAATGATTCTTGTTTTCATTCTAATATTGATGCTTTATATTAACACACTAACATGTTTCATACACATGTTCGCCTACCCATCCGTCCATCCATTTATTCATTACTTTTTCAAACCAAACCAGCCACAAATGTTTACTTTCATTTTACTTTCAAATAACACGTTTCGTTGTATCGCGTATTCCAGTTTTTGCACAAGCACAAATGTTACTGATCGAAGAAAGATACTATAGTATTGATGTAGCACGCCAATTACAAATACCCGATCTACACGCCATTTGCGAATTCGTAATTGGAGGGGCCATTTACGAATTAATTTCAAATAACTTTTTTTCAAGATAAATGTGTTTAAAATTATAAAAAGAACAGTATTTAAACAAAATACAATGTATAGTTACATTTTAAACTGGAAAAACACAATACAACTGAGGAAATGTGTAAATTTCGTCGCTGCGTTTTTCGGGCGTTATTGCACGAATTCTGTGTTGTTTTACTGCAAGAGGTCGGTGATGTACGTCACAATTTCTTAAGATTATTTAAACTCTTTATTTACCTTATCATGTCTTAAATAAAATGATAATAAATCGAGTCTTGTGTTTGAACCGGGACAGTAGATAGACTATATAGTAATAAAGTCCTGGTTTGAATTATGTACATGCTTTATTACAAAAGTGATCATCAATATTTTGCCTATTAAAATATTACCAAGGACATCTCATGTTCTCCGTGATATTACCGAGTTACAAGAGGGTTCGTCTACATTCAAGTTTGTCTACTTTATGTTATGAAAAAGGATGAATGAATTATGTTTGTTTAAATCAGAGACGTAATACCATACATGAACTCTGGTCAAAATAAATTGATTCTTATCACCTGGGATGATAATTATCGTCATATAAAGCCCTGTTCTCATACGACCTGGCAAATTAAATTGATTGATTCTGTTTGTAGTTTTTCATGCGTAACAGACTTAGGATTTAAAAATAAAATGACAGAAAGGTCAGTTGCATGCTCGTCTCCATCTATATATTTGAGCTTAACAAAGGTATTGGAACAAGTCAAAGCACCAGTACGCATCAATAAGGTCGATATGGTTAATGCCGTTCAGTCATTGTACAAAATGACGGTGTCTACTTGTAACAGTGAGCTTAATGCTCATATTTACAGTGCTATCACTGGAATACCACGCCTGTATCAGACACCTAGCACTACCCTTTACATTATTAAGGCACATTTAAAATATAAAAGTTAAATATTTGTCACCGATAATGTTACACCAGAGCTGGGATGATAATTGAGTCAGTATTTTATCGATTTTATTGAATTAAATGTTTAACAGTATAGGTTATTCAGAGCTGCATCAGAGAGGGAAAATGGTCACCAATAATATAAATCAGATGCATCAATGTTATTGATCACTGATAAATTAAACCGTTGCACCAGTCTGAAAAAACGCCGGTGTATCGACAATTTACCGGTGGAGCGGTATTATGTATTTGGTGCAGCAATATATCTTTTAATACAATCATGTGCCCTGTAAAAATGTAGCTGTATACTGGTATTATTTTACCGGTGCACTGTTTTTACAGTAGTCAAATTTATTACTCTCAGACATAAGTATATGGCAACATAAATCTTAATTTTGATAATGTAAAAATATAAAAAAGCAAATTGTGAGTCCCTTACCTATGGAAAGCCACATTAGCATTTAAATATTTGAACCGGTTCGAATCATTCATACTGTTGTACAAATAATTTGTACTACGGTTGAACTAATTTGTAATGCGGTTTAAATCACCTGTACCACGGTTCAAATCGTCAACATTTACAAATTATGGTACAGATTATTTGAACCGCGGTACAAGTCAGCGATCTGCCTTATAAAATGCATTTCATCATGCGTCTCCTTCGTCGAATGTATACCTGCGTCTCTCACCGCTGCGGGTTCGAAGCCCACTGGGAGCTCGACTTGTGAGGATGTGTTGATTCTTACGGATGGCGTGAGGTGTTCAGTACTGGTTTTACCCAGGAAAAGTGTGTGGTCTGCCTTCACCACAAAAATCGACCGTCATATATAACCTTAAATGTGTTGAAAAGGACGTAAAACCACATACAAGCATTATCATTTGGTTGGCTGGTCTCAACCTAATTTGTGTTTTTCTTTTTGTTACTGTCAAATATATAAAATTTCTGCCACAGTGATGATCATTATGCATAGATTTATATTCGGAAAGGTTTAAAAGTAAATCTACAGCTTTTCAGGATATTATTGAAACTTTAGCACAATATTCCTTGGGAAGGGTCAACTCGGTTTTGTGTTTGTTCATTGCCGCCATTTATTCATGATAGCCGCCATGACCAAAAGTTGGTCAATTTAAAATAAATTTCAAAAGCCATCTCCAAACACACTTTAACAGGGAGAGAGCCCCAAGTATTTTAGTTGTTATTATTTCTTCACATTTCTTGAGTTGAGCCGCATTTCAAATGATTTGTACCGCAGTCTAAGTGATTTATGGATATGTTCCATAATTCCACATTTGTACCGCTGTTCAAATGATTTGTACCGATGTTTAAATGATTTGTACCGCTGTTCAGATGATTTGTACCGCAGCCTAATTAATTTATGGATATGTTCCATAATTCCAAATTTGTACCTCTGAGTTCCAATTATTTGTACCGCTGTTCAAATGATTTGTACCGCAGTCTAATTCATTTATGGATATGTTCCATAATACCACATTTGTACCTCAGTTCCAATTATTTGTACTGCTGTTCAAATGATTTGTACCGCTGTTTAAAGCGTTTGTATCGTGGTTTAAATTATAATAACCATGGTCAAATTATTTGAACCATTGTACAAATGAATTAAACTGCAGTTTAAATAGAGGTTCAAATATCTGAGCTTCTGTTAATTTGGCGGCTTCTGTTAAATTGGTGTTCTATCTCAAAATGGTAAACTTTGTGTACAATATTATTATAATAGTACGATAAATTAAGTTACTGGTCAGATGGAATGATGTACATCGAGCAAAATTAACTATAGTCCCCGGTAAAAACCAGCAGTGGACTTATTAAGATGGCGCACCTTGCACCGATAATATTATATTATTACCGTATATAAATAATATTTTATTGCTGCATTATGAAATTAGAAGGGGTCATCCTCTCACCAAGGATCAATCAAGTTATATAGTTTATAGACAGAGTTTGCAATCCTTCACAAGTTATTGAGCAGAAATGATTGTTCGTTATCTGATATGGTGACCGTTGACCTACTGACCCAAATCAATAGGGGTTATCCTCTTATTGAAGACATTCAATTTATGTTTCAAGACTTTGTGTGAGACCTTACACAAATTTAACGTAAACAATATTTCACAAGCTGACCCGAATGAGTGTTACGACGACCATGACAAAGTGATATCTAAGCGATATAAAAATGGGTATAACTTTGTCAAAATATGCTATGCAATTACACGTGGGATGTTATTTATCGATACCGAATACATGTGTGAAGTTTCCTTACAATCTGTCAAGTGGTTTAACAAATATTCGAGCTTATACGGTATTCACATACTTTACAGTTTGCCTAAATACAAAAGCTACGAGGGTGCTTCAAAAGTTCTGTCACTAGGCATATATCCTTTGAACTGGATATTACACTGAGATAAAGTAGTGTATTTATAGTACTACTGGGTTCGTTCTCTCAAATTCCACAACAATAATGAAAAATGTCCGGTTATTTATACCCCTGAATTACCTCCCCCTACCACACCTTTTGGATACTGGCATCTCTGAAAATGTCCTTGTTACAAAACGTTGTAAAAATTATTTGAATAATTCTATGCTTTTAAATTTTCTTGTACGCCATCTGTTCTTATTTGCCTATAATCCATGAAAATGATTGTCGAGAATTCGGAAAGGTCTTGCTGTAAACCAGTTATTAGTGAATGCATATCCCTTAATTTTAGCGGAAATAACACTGATTTTCTTCATTTTGTTTACGGAAATGTTATAATATCTTTTAAATATCGAAATTATTCTCATAGTATTAATATGTTTTCATATTTTTTTACAAATCCTAGTCCTTCAGTGTTTAAATTTCATATTCAACACATTATTGTAGAATTTTGCACAAGGTTTAGTGAAAATATTGATCATCCAAAAACGCTATTTCAGAAGATTTTTCCAATTAATGTCCATTTATCATTAAATTAATTTTACATGTTAGCTTAAAATGTTAGTTTCTAAGACAATGCCTTTTCATCTACCATGCTTAAATTCTGAATCTTGTAATGCACAGATATAAGTGGTAATGTATGAGAAATTTCAAAGGTCTTCGACAAGTACTTAAAGAGAAACAGGCATTTAAAAAAGTAACAGTTAACATACCTGAAAAAAGCTCAGGACGAAAATGCCTCAGTATGTATAAGTGATGAATATTAAATGTTCCATAACTTTCGTCACACAAAAGATACAGCATTCATTTTACCATCAGTGGAATGGTATTGAAACTCTCTTTCATTTGGTATCAAACATCAACACTCACAACGAGCATATAATTGTTAAAACGCGTTAGTGACAGAACTTATTGAATGACCTTAGTACATAACTATGCCAATATGATTGTTTTGCTGAGTTGTGCTATTTGCATGTGGCATTATTTATTTTGTGAAATTTCATGTAACTCTGTAAAGTGGTTTCTGAGATAAGAGCTTTCTGTAACAAGAATATCAGTAGAACTGATGGAAGCTCCCTGAATTAGGAACTTTGTATTACAAAGGGCAATAGAATTTAAACGAAACTAGAGCTATGGTTCTTATGCTCTGCCCACCCTTTATCATTGTGTGAAGTTTCATTGCACACCCACTAGTAGTTTTCGAGTTATACTCCGGACATCAATTATAAGTATAAAATTACCATGGGAATAACTCTACTTGAATGAAGATAGAGTTATGGTTCTTGTGTTCTGCACTTCCTCTCATTGCCCTCTATTGTTGTGTGGTTTCATTGCAGTACCATTCGTAGGTTTCCAGTTATTCTCCAGACAAGAATTATAAGTAAAAAATTACCAACGGCAATAACTCTAATTTAAATTAAGATAGAGTTATGGTTCTCATGTTCTGCACTTACTCTCATTTCCCTCTATTACAGCGTTTGAAGTTTCATTGCAGTCTCATTCATGTGAAGTTACGCTCCAGACAAGTATTATAAGTACAAACTACAAAGGGCGAAACTCTAATTTAATTGAAGACATAGTTAATGTTCTTGCTCTCTGCACTTAAATCTCATGTATATGAAATAACTTGGCACGAATGATCAACATAACAAGACGATGTGTCGCACGCAAAACCCAGGTCCGTACCTCAAACGTCAAGGTCACACTTGAAGTTCATAGGTCAAAAACAGGTACGCAATTTCGTGTCCGGGACGTAACGTCACAACCCCTGCAGGGATTTTTAAATAATTGGCACAATTGATCACCATTACAAGACGATGTGGCATGCGCAAAACCCAGGTCCGTACCTCAAAGGTCAAGGTCACACTTGGAGTTCATAAGTCAAAAACAGGTACGCAATTTCGTGTTAGGATGGCGGGAGGTGTACAGTACTGGTTCTACCCTGGAAAAGTGGGTGGTCTGCATAATTAGAGGTCATACTTAGAGGTCAAAGGTGACTTCGGGGGCCTTTGTCACTTACAGTGATATTTCTTGTTTACTATTATTTCTGCACCGATATCAGACTAATACCGCCATGTTTTGTTGTTGCATAGACTGCTTCACTGCACATAGTTTGTGTTGACGCCGCACTTGCGTAATGTAGCCTCAAGTATACCCTTACCCTACTAGAACATGCAAGTTTCAAATTTAACATTTATTTACTTGCTAAATGCAAGTTGATTTTTGCAGAGTGCAAGTAGGAAATATTAGCACTTGATAAATTGTTCAAGTAATAAAAGAAAACTACTAGGTATCAGTAAACATTTTTTCACTGAACATATTTATCTAACTTGGTTAAATGGTGGATTTAAGTAAGTATAATTATACATTATTAAATTCCTGCATCTAGCTGAATGTGAAATGATTCATTATTTACATGTATAGCAATCTTTCATAAAATGAATCAATGTTTCAAATTATATTAATGCAAGTAACTTAATTAAAATAGCAAGTAGAAAACCTTTGCACTTGCTTTTTTATAGCAAGTGGCTAACTTATGTCAGAATATGCTTATTGTTAATCTTAACGGAGATGATAGAGACTTTGTGTCAAGTATTTGTGTATAATATAACGGTCAAATTTGCATTAAATCCCCCGATGTAACCGGCCGTTAATAGAAACAACTGGTTAGAAATGTACGCTTTGTTAAAAAGACATGCTGACTTTGTCACTCTTGTGTTTACATAAATATTACCTGTGCTATAAATGCATCTGCACACTTTCTGTGTTGTGCTTAGCGTCGGCGCAGTGTTTAGGGGATAGAGCGTAATTAGTACACAAATATTTATTTGGCATAGTGTGTACAGTTTAATTTTATTCAGTTATTTTGTTAGCGTAATTTTCTAAGTAGTAACGCTTCCGAGTGCTTCGTCAACTGTTTCAGTTTATGTGTTAATGAGCAAACTCTGCCTTTAAATTTGATCACTGATATGTGTTGTATCAATTCTGATAATTTTAATTATGTTTCTAGTCATTGAATTAACAATGTTTTTTTCTTTGTATGGTGTTTTACGCCATTTTCAACGAATTAACAATGAACTTGGTTTGTATAAGATAATAAAGTCCTGAATAAAGTAAAGACTGTGCACATTATCAAGAATACTACTTTAGGTTTAATTCCACTAAATCAGCCGGATGTGCTTGCCTGGTGCAGTCGAAAGTAGTTCTGTATTAAAGAGTACTAATGTTTTGTTTTCTTTAAAACCTTTTTTAGGTCAATTTCCTGTTATTTTTTGGCTGTAACTGTATTCTGGACATTTGAATATTTGGACAGTTGATATTTGAAAAGGGAGCTCATCATGTTTTTGGCAGTTTTTGATATAAATTTCAGAAGTGAAAGTAGACAGGGTACTAAATTGCAAGGGGTAAAAATAGCTTTGACCTTTGACCCGGTGTTAGTATACAACTGAAGAAATGTTTCTTAGAAGGTATTAAACCCTCTATTTCCTTGTTAATGTTTAACAGCATACATGTTTATTTGCATGATAAAGTAAGTTTCCCCGAATTCTAACCAGGTTTGAGTTTTTAACAGGTTGTCAACATTCTAACTTTACTATGGAAGGGTAATGGAGACTCATTTACGCTATTATAACCTATGTATTTTTCAGAATTGCATAAAAAATGATTTTCTAGGCATTTATTTTGTTTGAATAGGTGAGTTGAACTCAGAAACATAGAAAAAAATCATTTTCAGACTTTTAGACTATTTTAGAGTGTATTTGGCAACTTTTCCTCAAATTTTCTGATTTTCTTTGAATATTTGATATTTTTAAAAAAAAAAAAGAGTTTTCGTGAAAGGTATATGGCCAAATATGTGGTATACATACTCAGGGATGCAAAACAAAGCCACCAGAGTTGATTTGATGATAAAATGTTGAACGGTTGCTGAGATATTGCATTTTTTATTATTTCTTAATTTCGCGTCAAAATCGACACGATTTAGTGCATGATCAAGCGCAGGTAAATCGCAATAATTCCAAGACAAAGTCATTCGGCATTGCGAAACAAGTCAAAATGTTATTTTATTAAGTTGTTGGATTGAATCGACCAGTTTAATTAAAAAACATGACGCAAAAGTATCCATTTAGGTTTAATTCCACTAAATCAGCCGGATGTGCTTGCCTGGTGCAGTCGTCGGAAAGTAGTTCTGTATTAAAGAGTGCTAATCTTTTTTTTCTTTAAAACCTTTTTCAATTTCCTGTTATTGTTTGGCTGTAACTGTATTCTGGACATGTTGTTGATATTTGAAAAGGGAGATCATCATGTTCTTGACAGTTTTTGATATAAATATCAGAAGTGAAAATAGACAGAGTACGAAATTGCAAGGAGTAAAAATAGCTTTGACCTTTGACCCGGTGTTGACAACTGAAGAAATGTTTCTTAGAAGGTATTAAACCCCCTATTTCCTAGCAGATATGTTTATTTGCATGATAAATTAGTTTCTTAGACAGAATTCTAACCAGGTTTGAGTTTTTAACAGGTTATCAACATGCTAACTTTACTATGGAAGAGCAATGGATACTCATTTATGATATTATAACCTGTTTAAAAAGTTGACTTGTACGTGGAAATCCATGCATCACAACTTTTTTTTTTTAAATGCCCACTTCACTTTGTTGCGGGACATTAAAAGGTTGCACATTTCAAATTTAATAAATTTCGTGCATAGGTGCATGTACGGCAGTAATTGTGTTTAGGGTTATATGAATACAGGCACACATTTTATACCCGTTCCAGTCATTAGAAAAGGGTTTAAAAAATCCCGTAGCCAGTGTGTACTGTAACCGGGTACAGGTAAATCGAAAATAATTGCTTGCCAATTAATTTTTGTGTCCTCGATAGATCAGATTATAAAGCACTACTAGCAGGGTTGTCTCTAATAGCCGGCAACCGGCTTTATTCGCCGTCTGTTTTGAATTTGGAGCTGGCGGCAAACAATTTTTTTTTTTTTTTTTTAAATCAGTATAAAATATTTTGAAATTATTTCATCATCTGAAAGAATCATGAAATAACTAAAAATCCTGACCTTAATTAGCACCAAAACATGAGATTGCAATAAGACATCATGCTTATCCACGGGGAGAATGCACGTCTACGAACGACGAGACACTTTTTCATGTACGCCGTCTAGGGTGCATCTATAAAAGTCTGTATGTAAAAAAAGCACCCAAAGACGTCAATTAAATGAGACAGATTTGTTCACCACAAGTTATATTTGGGGGATTATCCGGGATATCTTTGAGAATTGTTCATACACTGGCAGTGATTCTGCTGAATAAATAAAAATAATTCAGAGACAAATTTCAATCTGATGCCATGATCAGGGTATAGTCAGAACAGACTTCAGTACTGGTAAATGGCAAGGATGAATAAAAATCCATTACCAAACGTTCCGAACGATAGCATGATACAAATATAGTGACAGTGTGATAAAAGACAATATTATGTTATTTTTCTTTTTTGTCGAGCATCATATGCATTAATATTGAACATTAGATAATAAAAAAGCAAATTTATAAGATATTTACTACAGGTGCCCCACCCACCAACTCGGCAAAGCCAACTGCCTCGCATAATTTCATCACACCTTCTTAACCTGGAAGTATTCTAAACATATAAATCAACATAAAACAAGTCGTTGTACCACACATGTTCACTGGACAGTTGTTCCATCTTCCTACCATTGGTCGTCTTAAGATGATTTGCTACACCCAATTGAGTCTGCTAAACTCTACTCAAAATGCCATTTTTGTGAAGACTGATTCACTGCGCATGTCACTTGTTGTTGTACCGTTGACGTTCCTTTTCTCCAAGTACCCTAACCTGAGGATATTTACAGTTTCTGGTAATACCATTCTAAACATCTTATTATTGAATTAATAATGCAGGAAAGATTGCAACGGCCTGAATTCTATTAAACACGTATAAAAAGATCGTTCTACATGGACTTTTCAGATCCTACAGTAGTACAGAAATCCTAACATCACGATTTGTGATTTTTAACATACTCTGTTTATTCCAGAAGCTTTTTATTTACTAAAATTACGAAAACAAGCATTTGTATGTGTTTTTATTTGGTAAAATACAACAAATAAGCATATTCGTAAATGGCCCCATCCGTTTCGGAAATCGTAATTGGTCGGTTATTCGCAAACGGCGTATAACATTGACACTATAACTGAACAAAACATAGTTAATATTATTTGTCAATGACAACAAACATCTATATAACAAAAAATGTCTAGGATACAATGGACGAAGCGAAACATAATACGCTTTGTACTCGCGAGTCCCGATTCATAAATGTTGCATCCTGGGTAAAAGTATTTATGGGTTGAAATGTGATCTGCCAAAAAGAAATATATATGTACTTTATATTCGGTGTATAGGAAAATCATAACAAATACACATAACCTGAAGTCCAAACCAATACAATTGTATTGTACATTTGAAGAGGAAGTATTCTCGTGGTTAGTTGACATGTTAATTTGAATAAACAAAAAATATGATTTGGTGAGTAAATGGATTAAGAAGTGCGATAACCTTACTTAACGGGTGTGTGAATGTGCATAAAACGGACTTATGTACGCGTTCGCACACTATTAAACCCCATTACTTTTTGATTTAAGAAATGAAAACAAATGTTTATTACTAAATTCTCAACAGTTTGTACATTACACATGTTAGATAAGTTAAATATTAAGTAATCGATGCAAGTATACCTGTTTAAACAGCACTAACTACAGCCGCGTTGTATATTGGATGCATGCACATATTTACATACCTTCAAAACGAATGGATGTAAAACTATTCATAGTTTTGATAAAACAAGTATGAAAGGAGAAATTTGGAAATCGTCAAACACGATAAATACACAAAATATTGCAGTCTCAGTGTTCATCCTCGGTAATGAAAAGTGTTTACCGTTCACGTCCTCTAGTCCCGGGTTCAGCAGAACTCAATATATAAAATATAATGTTAATAGTACAGAAAGTTGAGGCATCCCGAAGATGGTATGCATATAACCATGGAACATTCAATGAGGTATTTTCATACCAGTCCATGGCCAGCGGCGTATGGTCCCAGTTTCTAAAAAAAGCTTTGCCCTAAACAAGAAATCAAAATAAACTGTCCAAACACGGATTAGAAATTGTCCACACTTTTAATTTCTGGTAGGTAAAAGACTCGGTCTTTTTCCCAGATAGTCAATCATGTTTAATGTAAAATGTAAGGTATTTACAGTGTGATTCTTTTAAAATCCTGCATATTTCATGCGCATTCATGCAAAATGATTCAATATAATGTATCTTTCCAACTCGAATCCTGAAAATTATCATCTTCTAACTGTGCCAAAGATATTGATTTTAATATAGAACATAAGGGTAAAATCCGAGTAACACACATGTTATCGCATAACTTTGGTTCGTAATTTCATTTCAATGACAAAGTTAATGTCAATTGTTTTTGCGTTTTTTATCACTCGAAACCCAGAATAGTTATTTAATAAAATTTAAACTTGTACTTGATAATATTCTTATTTTTAATGTGAAATATAAATATAAATGGGAGATAACTCTGATACTTACTTTGAATCACACATAATAAGTGAAAAATAAGAACACCTTCTGTCATTATGGCAAAGTTATCAAATACTTCAAATAATAAAATAAACATTTTGTTTAAGTATGCAAAAGACCGTGCTAAATTATTTTTTTTCAGTATATCAAGGGTTAGAATTGTCGAAAAGTTCATGATTTAGACAGTCTTGGAGTTCAAAATAGCCGTCATTAGCGAATAAAAAAATACTAAATGTATTCAACGACAAAAAAAGCGCATCATATTTACATTTTTTGATATTCTCATGTTTATTTGTTATTTTTTTTTTTTTCAAACACTGGTAATGGGTGCTATTTCTCCGTCGGAAATGTTTACAGGAAACAGCTTCAAATATTGGTAATGAGTGTTATTTCTCCGTCGGAAATGTTTACAGGAACAGCTACAAACATCCACCTAGGTTTAGGCTTTGTGTATGGAATTAGTGTGCATAACGTGTACAGTCAAAGAGATGATGCTTTTCTGTTGACGTTCAAACTCCGCAAATAGTGTATACGCCTTTTTTATATTCAGACAATCAGTTTATCGGAACGGAGGCTCTGCCGAAGTTCAGATTAAAACACTTATTCCGAGGATTTGAATTTCCTATCTGAGCCGAATACCCATGATAGATTCTTTTTTTTTTGATTATCAGAGACATGTTGTGCGTTGACACCGCCAGCTGTTAACGATTTGCACTTTTTCCTGCATACCGGATGTTGGTGCGCGCGTGACTTTCATCTTTACCCATAACAATTATAAGAATCCATCATGAGTATCCATGTCAGATAGGTAAATCTCACCCTCGGGTCAGAATTGTAACCAGGGACGAAGCTCTGCCGAGTTCCTGGTTGCAATTCTGATCCATAGGGTGAGATTTACCTATCTCACATAGATAAACTCATGGTGGATTCTTTTTCTTGCATATCAATGACATTTTGTGCATCGACGTCACCAATAACTAACATTTTAATGTTTTTTTTTTCAAAAATGACGCCATGCATCTGTTCACGTTATTGACGTCATTATTGTTGCGCGTGAAGTTTTATCTCGACCCTAGGGTGAGATGGAAATATCTAGCCCCGGTAAAATGACGGATTTCCTTGTCCGGTATGCAAGAAAAGACTTTCCATTCCCCATGTAAAACGTGAATAGCCTTATCCGGTATGCAAGAAAAATATATACTCCTATTGCGTATAGGTTAATATTCCGTGGCCGAGTGGTCTAGCACGCTGATTGTGACACTAGCCGTTCATCGCTATCAACTTCGGGTAGTGACATCGGATCCTATGTCAGAGTTGAAAATGTGTTGGTGTTGGTATGTTTAAACGTCTTTGGCTATTCAATTGTGGGTTGAGTACTGGTTATAACCAAGACATGTGGGTAGTCTTTCCTCCACCACAATAAATTTACCTCCCTATGATCTTGAATATGAAGGATGGGAGTATTCTAAAGAATCAGAATATATATGTATGTAGTTGTTAAAATTAAACTATTAACATGATTAATGCTGCATTGTTTGTTAGAGAATATAACCTGGTGGGGATATCTTTATTTACGCTGTCCCGTCCTACTGGGATAACCATAGGATAGGTGTGTGGTTTGGTGCACCCTAGAACCTAGTGTAACCCACTCCACCACCCCAGCACACACTCCCCCGCCATCGGCCCTTTTAGGAACTGATCTTTCCCAGGCGGTAGCCCTATTGTCAACCCTTTAATGTCTGTGATGTCGTGTCTTAATTTGTTAGTCATCTTTAAAAGTGTTGTTTGTTTCTACTGTTTTTTTTGGTTGACTGTAGTCGTTATATATTTACATTTAAATTGTTAAAACTAATATATTGAAAATTACTCATAAAGAACCATCTACAAAAAATAATAAAACAAGGCATTTATCTTTTAAAGACTATTGTTTAGGCTCCAATAAATACGTGCTATTTTAAATATAATTAATATAGACACTTTCATTTTATTGTTAATAATGTTCTTTTCTCTATCTATTGTATATGTGCTATATTACGAATCCCCATTTATATTGGTTTGCTATATGTGTATATTTGTTACGCATTGCCGACCGTAATTGTAATTAGTACCTCACCTATGGGGTATATATATGATTTGTTTTCAGAGAGACAGCACATACCACTATTTAAGCTAATACCAAAGGGACCACAGAGTATTATTGTCATGAAGATGTTGGGTGGATCATTTGTACAGATTGTATTGCGATTGACATGTTTACTTCAAATGTCGAAAACGTTTTATGCGGAAGGTAAGTGCTCTTCCTGTTAAAATAAAACTGATTGCAGTTGTAATTGATACAATTAGTTCCCTACCGATGTGTCACCGGAGGGTACTTTAGGTTTGCCAGTCCGTCAGTTCGTCAGTCAGTCCGTCCCACAAATATCGATCATGCGATAATCATGATAATGAGAAAAGTATTGAACATATTTTTTATGCAACTTGGCATGTTGGTAAAGGGTAATGCGGGGAGTATGCCCGTTATTTTAAATTGTTGATTTGACAAAAGTATGGATGATATGGCAACACAAATAGTAAAAATACACAAAATATATTCAACATTTGAGTACAAAAGAAATGCTTAACATAAAGTAATGAGAAGTTGTCTGTAGGTAAAAGGGAGTGAGGAGATCATGCAAATTATTGTGTTTTATTGATATGTCAAAAATTGGGGTTGCTATGGCAACATAAATTGTAAGAAAATACACAAAATACACTGTTACTAAAAATAGAAAAATGTTTTCCGCTCAATTTTATTAGGAATAAGATATTGAAATGAAAATTTATGGGTAGGTAGGTTATATAAACAGGAAGCTTAGGATTGCATTTGGGTTCACTAGGTTCAAGGTTAAGGTCACTGTTACAAAAAACAGATAAATTGTTTCCACTCAATAACTTTAGTTAGGAATGACAAATTGGCCTGAAACTTGGTATGTAGATAGCTTATATTTTGGGGCCACTGATGTCAAGGCCAAGGTCACTGTTACTAAAAATAGAAAAACAGTTTTCGCTCATTAGCTTTAGTTACGAACGAGATATTGGAGATAAACTTTATGGGTATGTAGCTTATTTAAAAAGGAAGCTTGGGATTGCATTTGGGGTCACCGGGTTTAAGGTCAAGTTCACTGTACTAAAATAGAACAACTGTTTCTGCTCATTTACTTTACTTAGGAATGAGATATTGGCCTGAAACATGGTGTGTAGATGTCTTATATGAAAAGCAAGTTTGGGATTGCATTTATGGTCAAGGTCAATGTCAATGTTACTAAAGAAAATGCCCGGTAGGGGACGTGTATTGCTCCGCAATACTTGAGCATCTTGTTATTTCTATTTTATTAATGTGAACATGTTAGTTTCTCTGTTTGCATATTGTAAGATAAAATAATGTCTGTAAAATCGTATGTTAACGATTGATTGACAACACATTGACAACACAGTATCGTGCTGTTTCTTAGAATGCTTTGTCACTCGACAAATAACCGTTTACCAAATATAATTAAGAGATCATACCAATGAAAGCTTTGTCACAATATACGAGTATTATTGGCCAATGTCCAGAATAAAAGTACACTAAGCTAATAGACCATATATTAATGAAACCAAAATTAATCTGGGAAAATAAGTTTTTTTTTTTCAGAATATAATATTTCTTCACTCAAGCAGAACACTAACAGTTATATATTAACTATTTCATTGATTTCTTGTGTACGTCGTTATCCCTTTCATAATATATCAAAGACGTGCGGTTTACCATCGTTTGTATCATCAAATTTACCATGCTAAAATAAAATGCATATAATACACGTTTATTCATACGTCTGGATTGTGATATTCCTCTGTGATTTATTTATTAAACACGTGTCTAGACGTCATGCTGTATTATTATATATCTATGGTTAACAGACTGTGACTCATGTAAGAGTCGATAAGAATGGTTAACAACTTGAATTCCTAGAGAACTCGTCTGAAAAACTTGAATGGTTTAGGAAGGTAGGGTTCAAGTCTACTGATTTTTTTTGTTTTGATTTTTTTTTTAATTTTCATTATTATGGTTTTCATTATTGCTAATGGTTAGGTAGCAACAGTTCCTTTTCATTATTCACTTTGATAACGCCATTCTTATAATTACACATGGTAACAGTGAACAGGTTATATGTGTTGTAATGCACACTCTAACGCACACGTATCCCTTTAACATGTGAACAATTGTATTTCTGTGCTGATGTGTACTTTTAGCATTTCGTGTTACAAGGGTGAATTGTTATCAATATGGAAGGCGAGCCAAGGTATTTGAACAGAAAGAAGCGAGGTCGCCCACATTGATATAAAATGCTTGGTAGGAAAAACTGATTGTAAAAATCGGGAAGAATGTAAGAAAAAACGGTCGTGGCGTGTTTATGTCTTCGTGACAACATTTATTTTTTTCAGTTTTGTTTTAACACTCGTGACTTGATTTTTATTATGTTAACTTCTTGTCTCTCGGTAGATATTTTACGCTTGTGTAAAACCTTGCTTGTTACATATGATATTACATGTAGCACTGGAATAGTCTTATCAGTAGTAGTATCTTGCCTGGTCCTTTGGGATCAACTAGCCCAGTAAATGTGGATTTGAAGTAGAATACCGCTTAAGCAGGTGGCATGCGAGATATTGCGTCTTATATTATTACTTTTTGATGGTTTCAGTTGATCAATTATGTAATTATGTATTGCTGGTTGGTGGGGACGAATAATAATAATAATAATAAGCAAGTAAGTAAGTAAATCGTTTATTATAGTGACATGTGCTTAAAGTGACAGACAAGTACATATATAAAATGAAAGAGCACCCGACCCAATGGGCCTATAAGTCACTGCAGTGATAAATATGTGACACAATATAAATATATGATTCACATGAAAATACAAACGTGTATCAAACTAATGATGCTGTAATAAATCTGACGGTAAAATGAGTATTACACATTAATTAAACACAGTATAAATAGAATGTCTCCTTCTTAAGAATTCTTTTATCTTTCATTCTTTGAAAGTTTTCTGGAATAAGTCTGCATTAGTGTTTTGAATCTGCAGTGCTATAAAGGCTATGTCAACAATAACATCTCGAAAAATATCTGTTCTTATGTCCGAGTAAAACACACAGTCGAGTAAGAAATAGAGTTCGGTCTTCTATCACCCCAGCGTTACAGAATCGGCACAATCTCTCTTCTGATGCCTCTCCAACGTATCTGCCAGTTTCAATCCTTAACGTTAGGATACCACATCTAATCTGTGCACGGATTGATCGCTCACTCATACTGATTGTCATAGTCACGTATTCTTTTGTTACAAATTTATTTTTAAACGAGAATGTCCTTAGTTTTTGTAATAGCGGTTACCTTTCGAGACCAAATGTTTGCATAAGAACCCCTAATAATAGTGTTTACAGTTGTCAAATTTACAGCAGTTTTGTTTGGTTAAATGATCAATTATATTTACTTCCCGCATGATATGGTTTACGTCACTACACCAATTATAATAATATTAATAATAACACATACTAAAGTTTGAAAAATAAACTCGATTGCAAACACTAATATATTGTATCTCTCTATATGTACGTAAGTATAAGCCACACAGCTGTATTCCTGCAGAGGGTGGAATCCAAAACGTGCTACTGTCTGTTTTTTTATCATCTTCTTCAGAGTCCTGTTACCTCTGACACGTTCTGGGAAAGTTTATTTTCTTCCATGGCGACTCCTAGTCCTTGTCTCTGTTTTATTTTGAGGATGCAGATGCTACTTGAATATCATGTATCTGAAAGCTAACGACAAATTACACAAAACATTTTTTTTACAAATTATAATTTATTTTTCTAATAGTTAAATACTATCTTTATTTTATAGCATCTCCGCCTGTTTGGATCGTACCAAGTAACGGTTCCGCGACAACAGTAATACAAAACTCACTACCTGGAACAGAGATAATAATACTCTTCGCCACAGACGGCGACAACGATGCCATCGTATATACTGTAGAGAGTCAGGTGCCCTCTACTCCTGTTTTCCTGATTGGTGGCGTTAATAATGATACATTACTAGTACCTTCTGGTCTGGATAATGTGACCACGACCTTGTTTACAATAACGTTTGGGTATGTGCTTTTTAAATATATATATATATATATAATTGCGATGTTTACTTTATTATATTTATAGACATGGAACATATATATTTTAATAAACAGTAAATATTAATATTTAAATGTCGAAACCTACACGTTTTATAATTGTATAGCAGTCAAGATGTCCCGTGATGCATTATGGTCGTTTACATATTGAGTTATATATACAATAAATGGAATCGAAACTTTCTCGAATTCAATTTGATGATTCAATATACTTTGATTTGTTATCAAACGAAGATAAACGTACCAAACGTCCGTAACGTCTTGACATATAACTAATGTTATCTGAGCAGCCAGTCTTCCAAACGGGCTCAACATAAATTTGTATAGTATTAACTGTATTGAAAGGTTGAATTGTGCGACGGTATATTAGTCATTTAATTGCTTAAAGGCGACGCGTTAGCGAAGCCGTTAAACATGATTTGCGACCGTTAAACGACTGATACATTGTCGCAAAAGTCAGCATTTAAATACTAGTTAATCCGTATCTAACGCATTTCAGTGTTTTTGACAGTTTTTCTAATAATTTCAACGCTTTCAAATAAAAATTTAATGACGTCACGTTGTTGACGGTTTAACATGACTGGATTTGCGACGGGTTATGCACTATTTAATTGTAGCACACTTTTTAACCCAACCAATCGTATTGCAGTGTTTTTGTCAAGTGCATTAGAAT
Source organism: Cyrtodaria siliqua (assembly GCA_037043455.1). Classification (NCBI taxonomy): domain Eukaryota; kingdom Metazoa; phylum Mollusca; class Bivalvia; order Adapedonta; family Hiatellidae; genus Cyrtodaria; species Cyrtodaria siliqua. Next base: position 25,750 of record JAWPHD010009496.1, read on the forward strand.
ATGTTATAGAAGAAACAATGCCCTATGTAGAAGAATATATTTTATTACCCGTCTTTTAATGAAACATTATGATTTTCAGTGAAAGAAAATTAATAGTCGCTAATACTAATATATGTAACTGTTAACACGAAAATAACTGACTGCACCGTTTAGTCATGACTTCAATGAAGTGTTGAAAATGATGATTTCAGTTGCGGAGAACGATCATCAAAGCTTTACATTTCGGTTTAGATAATGTACAGACTGAAACCCGTTAATTAACTGCTGGGTTCCATTATAGGGAGACCCTTCACTCAATGGTAGGCTTGTCGTTTTATTTCGCCCAATCGTATTCGCTCTTTGGGAAACAACGCACCCGCTTACCATCTCGCGAAGGGTTTCCCAATAATCGATCCCATCAGTTATTGATAATAATCATCGAGTTACACTACACCGTTCAATGGGTATGTAGAATGTATTTATATTTATACCAAGAACGTTCCTTTATAATCATCAGATGTGAACGTTCCGATTAGTTCGTTCACAGAACACCTTTAAATGTTCCATTGTGTGAGAAAAGTGGTTGCAAAAACTCAGATTTACCATTGTGAAGAACATGTAATTTGTACGAAAATAAAAATAAAAACAATTTAATACACTAGGGCAGTGAGAAATAGACTGATTTCATGACTTCACAATACAATACCATTTGGTTAGAAAAAAAATCAATATACGTGTATACAAGTGTACCTGTGAAAAAAAGAAGATATTATTCAAAGAATTTATAAACTAGTATAAAAGTACATGTGATATACTACGGATATATATTTTTTACGACGTCCATAGCGACTCTATATGCATGTAAGGATGTCAAACTCACCAAATTTGTTACATGTGTTCTATCAATCACCACCGGTCCGAATACACTTGCTTTGACGTTCTTTCCACTAGTGTCCACTTGTGTCCAGCCATGTTACTTTGTTGCCAAATGTAGAAACAATTTGTTCACACTGACATTCGTCATTCATTCAGTTTTGTGATTGTTTTACCACTGAATCCAGCTTGCAGTTAGGGAAATATGACAAAATCCATGTTGAAGAGGTCGGGAGAATACCATAACGTCTTAATCTAAGAAAGTATACTGCCTTCAGAGTGTCATGACGGTTCGGAGGGACATTATTCTGGTGGAACAGTATAACTTCAATATCCGTCCCCGGGCGCTTCTTTATCTTTCACATCGAGTGACAAATCTTTTATCTCTTTATCGTGTTCATTGAGAATCCTCCAGAAACGGGTGTTCCCTAATTATTTAACTCATCTTTAAATATGATAGCATTGGCAAGTTCCATGGTTAAGTCGATTTGCAATTCTCGAGACCCTCTTGGGTCCGTCGCGAGTCTTTCACTTCTGGGAATATGCTCCATGTGTCTCGGCCTTCCTGTGCTCCTATAATCAAATGCCAATTAGTGTTCCTCCACAAAATGACTATGCAATCTGAATACCAATGACCTGGAACACGTCTTCTGTTGTTTACCGTTTGTTGTCACTATCCAAGTGTTCTTAGTGTCAACAGTTTGCTGAAACAAATTGTAATTTGGCATATGCTTTCCGCTGACGTTGAAATGACATCTGGCCAATAGTATTTGGTACAGACCCAGTTGCGTTCAAGTACCCCAAATAAATGCAGAACGAACGCTGAACGAACGGAAAATGAAGGCAGAATCAACGCAGAACGAACGCAGAATGAACGTTGCACGATCTATATTTAAACAATGCATTCCGTTCGTTTCGTTCGTTTCGTTCGTTTTCAGCGTTTAGCGTTTTAAAAAATGAACGATGAATGCATTTTTTAAAACGCTAAACGCTGAAAAAACGAACGGAACGAATGGAACGAATGAAACGAACGCAACAAAACGAATGAAACGAACGCAAATGCATTTCGCTATTTCGGATAACTTTCAATATTGTCCTTTTGAGTTGATAATTAAAGTCTCGATTTAAACGAAGTGCGTTTTTCAGTATGTTAATATATAGAAATACACTGTGTAAATGGTGTTTTTAAGCACGATTACACACTTTCATTTTTACTGATTTAACATGGGAAATATAGTTATTGTGTATCACAGACAATATATTATTTCAAAATAAAACTGTGTAGCACAAACTATATATTATTTCAATATAAAACTAAAAATAATGTTGATAAAACAGCCGGTATGTTTTAATATAGTGTCAAGTATGTTAATTTGTTGATGAAACTAACATAAACCAGGAAGAAACCATAATAATCATCAATGTGCACACCAAATTATGTCAACAAAAGGACCCATTCTTCAATATGATCACATACACATTAGTCGTCGACTCGTGATAAAAATCGCATGACTGGATATCATGCGTAATTTAATCGAAAGAGATGTTGCGATTGGTAAACGCTGAACGAACGAACGCAAATGCTTTTTCTCCGTTTGTGCATTGAAACGCACACATTATGCTGCGTTCGTTCCGTGCATTTAAATGAACGCATACTTTCGTTTATAAATGCTGAATGCATTTTAAAACGCAAATGATTTGCATTTTAATATATGCATTCATAAAAATGAAATGCAGACGGAATGCAAACGGAGCGCAAACGGAACGCAAACGAAACGCAAACGGAATGCATTTTGGGGTACTTGAACGCAACTGGGTCTGTACCAGTTATAGAAACCATAAACCACTTTTCAATGTGAAATATAGTTTACGTAACGTTTTACATTTTCCAAAGTGCACGATGATGCCGAACTGGGGTTGCTTTGGCACAGATTTTAAAACTCAGAGCACTCCTTAAAAGTGAAATAATCCAAGGAAACATTTCAAAGAGGTTGAATAATCATTTCCAGAAAAAATAAATGAAAACGCTATGATGTAAACTATTCTGGTTATGAAGGTATTTTTAGGACTGATTGTCACGCGTATCTGACTGAAAACGGTAAAGTTAGTTAATGCTAAATTGTTCTTCACTTTACCTAATACATTTTTTTTTTAATTTTCAACCACCAATTTGGTGATCCATTTATTGGAGCATGAGGGTACGGGAGGGACATCCCCAGATGCACCTTACAATATTGTATGCATTTATTCATAAATAATACAAAACAGTAACCGAAATGTTAAATTTGCATAAGAGAGTTGTTAACTGGGGAATTTTCCCTATCTACCAGTTCGTCAGGTCTAGGTAAGATTTTTTTAAAATAATTTTAGTTGGTTGCGACAGCGTTGTAATCGTATTAATGTTAATAACATCCCTTAAAGAGCTGCTTTCAGGGGGGTAACTCGTATGATCTTATCTTTTTTGTTACATGGAGTTATCGCCTGTAACAAGTATTTGTGATTTCAAAGAAATAGAATATGCCTCATGACTTTTATAAACGTTAAGATTATTTAGAATTGTATTTGGCATGATATTTTTAAACTGAGCGTGTTTGCCTGAAGACTATGAATCTCCTCTTAGTATATGAAACTCTGTAAATTATTAGCTTTTAGCCTCACATACTCAGCTTATATAAAGCGCTATACATTATTAACTTGTACTCCTCCCATGACACCCATGACCAATTAATAGAAAGGTATATGAATTATGTTTGTGTATGATTCAATGCATATTGACATGAACTGTGTACTTTTTTTTACATATACAAGAAAAATGTATATGCTATATCTCACATCATGGTGTAGATTATTAAGGGGTAATGACAGGTATCTAGTTATCATTTAAACAACATAATAGAGTAAATATATAATTAAAAGCAGTAGAAGAATGAATTGTATTGTAAAGTTTAGTGTTTGTCATACCACTTTATTACACAAAAAATCATTCAATATATATTGGAAGAAGAAACATAGTGAAGGTTTTTGGTAAAAAAAACGACATGGTAATTATGCTCAAGAAAAAGAAATATTTGTATAATGGAAACACATACTTGAAAAAAGATAATGTAGAAAATGGAAGGGCAAAAGGTAAATGCTATAAATTGCAGCAAGTGTCTAGATTTACAATATTATGGTTCAGCAAAGATGTTCTCATATCGGCCCCATATTTTATGAAAATATGTATTTTTAGAGTTTTTATATGCAATGTATTTATCAGTTAAATAAACTGTTTTTAAAAAGTAAATAAAATTTGTACAGGATGGTGCAGAATTATTTTGTTTTTGAAAGAATATATGATATTTTCCTAATATTAAAATCTCATTTTAAATTAGTATAATATCTAATTTGTCATTCCCTAATAAAATATAGGAGTCTGACCAGTTGGTTACAGTCTCAGTGTATTTGCTATTAATAAAGTAGACAAGTTTGACCAAAACAATTTTGAAACTTTCACAGTCATAGAAGAGATGTTTAATGGTTTCCACAGCTTTATTACAAAAAGTACACTTATCTGAATCAGCAATGTTCATTTTTAAGTAAATAATTGGTACCCAGAATCCTATGGTTGATCCTGTATTGAAACCATTGGTGTCTTACATCTTGATTTATTTTAAATGTTGAAGCAAATATTTTGTATCAATTCAGGTGTCTACTGTTAAGTTCTTTGTTCCACTTTGTTACCGCCGATGGGATAATATTTTTTATTAGCATTGCATCATAGATTGATCTGCTTCCTTTAACGTCTTTTAAAATAGTCGATAGATAAAATGGGATTATAAGGTTTTTACCCTTGCTTATAGACTGTGGGAATGTATGTGAGCGTAGTAACCTTTTAACTGATGCTATAACACCTTCATATTCTTAAAAAATGGATTTTATCCCATAAGTTTCTTTAAAGACCTGAAAAGGTATTAAATTGCCGTTATCATCGATCAGGTCATTAACGGAAATAAATCCTTTCGAGAATCAGTTGTTGAGCCTGTAACTGTAATTTTACCTAATGGTGAGGGAATCCTCTTTGTACAGCTAATCAAAAGATTATTTATCTCTTCAATTTTATTTTTATAATTTATAATACATATTTGGTCCAGGTCCACAGAAAATGTAATACCTAATAGAGTGAAGGAGTCATGTTCCCAGCACAGTTCACAGTCTCTATATATGTTAACGTTACATCGTTTTCTACAACCTATCCAAATGACTTCAGTTTTGTCCAAATTTATATTATGGCCGGAGACTCTCGCATAACATTTTAAATTTTAAGAGTGTGTCTTAGAGATTTTTCAGAACCATCGAGAACTAATGTAGTGTCATCTGCATATTGTGAGATTAGGTGTTCTTTGGAACCTATTTTGAAACCGGTAATATTTATATTATTCCTTATCAAGACAGCCAATATTTCTGCACACAGAATGAATATATAGGGAGGCAATGGGTAGTCTGAGAGGTGCTCATTTACTATTACACACGATTCTATATTGGTGTAAAATACATGTATCCATCTATTAAAGACAGGGCAAAAATTATAGAAGTCCAGTACTTGGAAAATAAAGTCCCACGCGAGCGAGTCGTCAAAAGTATTTTTAAAGTCAATTAGAAGGAGTAGCCCAGGTAAATTGTATTTTTGAGCATAAAACATACTATCATATACTAATCTAGTATTTTCACCAATATAAAAATTGTAAAATAAGCTTTAATCTTTTAGCTATTCATGCTGATGCTTACTTATTCAACACATTTAAATATAATTTATCTTTGTCTCCTTTTGGGATACATGTGATTATGCCCTGTGTTTGAGAAATAAACAACTGCCCCTTATACCAGCCATAATTAATTGACCGTAGGACAAAGTACTGATCAGAAGAATTTATAGAATTCTGCTGCTGTAAAGCCAGAATTTCCTGGGTTCTTGTCATTGGGCATTTGTTTCAAACTTTGAAGCATCTCCTCATATGTAATATTTCATTCAAGTGTTTGTTTAGTGTCATCGTCCAACTTCGGGATTTTACATTTTGAAAAAAGATCATTTAAATCTACTGTTTCGGTCGAATGATGAGAATACAGCTCTTTATAAAATGTCATTGTTTCGTTTATTATACCATATTGAAATTTAATAACAGTATTGCCTTTGGACATTAAACTTGACATACTCTTTGAAGTGACATTTTTATTTTCTAAATTACAAAATTATTTTGATTGTTTCCCCCAACCCACCCCCTTGAATGCATTTTGCTCATGATCTTATTCTGATAAACTCCAACTTTATTTTCTCTAATTTCATTAAGTTCTTTTTTTTAACTTTCAAGTAATGTATGATTAGTATTGATGTCTTTTTCAAGTGAATCTATGTCTGCTATAAGGTTTTGCTCACACTTGTCTTGTGTCTTTTTTAAATATGAAGAGTAGGATATTGTTTTTCCTCTTATTTCCATTAAAAGCAAATTGAAAAAAAGTAGGTCATTTATATCTAAGATTAGATCCTTATCGGAAGAATAACTTTTATCAGAGTATTTTGAACATTGTTGTTTAGTTTGTTTAATAGTTTCCTTAATTGCATATATATATATTTCATCTTTTAAAAGAGAATTATTCATTTTCCAATAAGAATGACCTTTAACAAATTTGCCGAATTCAAATGATATTATAACCAGACTATGATCTGTTCTATATCCTGATAACATATTTGTCTCATCAATATCGGTAATTAATTTATCTGAAATTAAGAAATATTCAAGGCGTGATATTTTGTTCGAGTTCTTTTTGAACCAGGTAAATTGTCTATCTTCCAGGTGTTGGTCTCGCCAACAGTCTATTATATTAAATTCGTTTATAATATTTAGAACTTCATCTCTCGCTTTTGAATTATTAATGTTTACGTAATCATGGCAGTCAATATCTGTATTTCAAATCATATTAAAATCTCCAGCTATTATGGTATGGCAGTCTGTGCCTAAAATATCATTATGTAAATCCTTATAGAAATTTGGGTCATCTTTATTTGGACCGTATATATTTATCAATCTCATTCTTTTTTCGTAAATTATTATATCTAGTAAAGTCTTATTTCTATTCTTGTCAGACAATTTCGAATGTAATTTAAATTCAAAGTTATTATTAAAAAGAATTGCCACACCTCTAGACTAGCTTGAAAAGTTACTAAAAAGGCATTCATGTCCCCATTGTGTACATATATATGTTTCATCTCTTTCAGTAAAATGTGTGTCTTGTAAGAAGTAAATAGAGTATTTTTTACTTTTAAGGTAATCCAGGGTGTCTGTTCTTTTATTTTTATCACTTAAACCCTGTACATTCATAGATGCAAATGTTACCCGATCAGTCATGGTTGGATTTTATTAAATCATTACATTGTGGAGAATTTTGACAGTCCTGAGATTTATGAGAATTCTGCGAACCATTTATATGTAAACATAAAAATGTGCCACTGTTTATAATTTGCCTTCTACTTTCTATAGCAACAAAAAAATACATATCCAAACAAAAGAAGCCAAAATGGCTTGTTCTGATAAGAAAAAAAATGTTTCAAAAAGATAAGCCTGCATACAATACGAAAAAAATAAAGGGCCAATAAATTATCCTTCACACATGTACACAAAACGCATAATATAACATAACAACCATGTGTGTCCCTAATAGTGCAAGCCTTCTAAACTTTAGTCATGTAGAAGACTATTACATGACAGGAAATGTTAAAAAAACTGGGTATAAGTTGAATTTTACACACATTTCGCACCAGCTTTAACATATCTATTTACTAGCAATACCTGCACAAATGCCTGTCTGTGACACATCAGGGCACACTCACACCTGACTGGAATGAGCACAGATTTATCTATTTAATAAAAAAAGGAAGATAGTCAGATAACTTATATCATTTTAAAATTAGTGTACATATAAGGTGTATTGTTCTATACACATTTTAAAACATTTTTTTCGTGTAAGTTTATGTTTTTGTAGTGAAAACGTTTTGCTTTTCATTTTTTATTCAGCGTATTTTGACGATAGAGTACCCCTTCGTAATTGAATTGGGTTTTAAGTCGCACCAACACATGAAAGGTTATATGGCGCCTAACAGGAATGCCAAGCTCATCCTCCATGTAAATCGAGATAAAATATGGAGAATGGGCCTAGAACCTTCTCACCTGCAGAACTGCAGAGTTGCTGCAAATTTTATTATAGACACCCCTTCATAAGGAAGGGTGTATATCAAAAGTTCAAACAAGAGTATTATGGTTTATATGTATCATATATGTTTTATAGTATATCCTTTGTTTTAGTCCTTGGCGAAACGAAAACCAAGGAGTCTAAAGAATTAGTTGTAACATTTAGTTAATGGAATAATTAAATATAATATATGTGTCACCATTTATTTCACTGGCTCAAACACCAGAAGAAGTTTAAGACCAACATTTCGTGTTATGGTAATAACAGTCAACTACCGTACCATCATTTACTAACCCAAGGCGCTGATCACAGTCCAGTCAAATAGCTAGGTTCCATACCATTGATTACATATTTACCTCACAGGAGCACTTGATCCTATGAATTAAATATAAAAATATAATAGAAAACAATGCAAATTACCAATACATATTATATGATATAATAACTAAGGATGAGTTTGCATAGTCCACATACCATTTATTAGCAGACTTGTTTACAGAGTTCATATACTTCAGTTGGTGCTGTACCACAGGCTAATCAAACTTGTGCTCATACAGTCTTATCCAGAAGTACAAAGTACTTATATTAAATGGTAAATTGTAATAATATACCAGTTAATACTTTATTGCAGGACGACTCCGCCGGAGTTGTTATATCAGTAGTCATACATTGGATATATATTATATTATAGGTTAACTTATCAAAATATCAACCAGTACATGTACTGTGTAGCGATTTACAGCGAAAACTATACTGCAAAATAAACAGCAAGAAGCTCTTATAGTCCTAAAATAGTTAGTACTGTTTATGTACCACTAAATACCACAGTCTATTAAGAAGTAGCACCTATGATCACCTGTACTTGGTACTGTCCCACTGTCTAATAGGCAATAGTTTATATAAGCCTAGTAGATATTGTTATAATACTGTTCCACAGTCTATTTTAATTTAAGCTCTTATTTAAATCAATTAATATTGTACCGCAAATTTTATATTAGACAGTATTTCATATTTGAAAAGACGGTTGTTACTGTACTGCAGGCTAATTAAACATGAAATCATAAACAAGCTGCTACTGCATCATTGGTTGAACAAACAGACCTTCGTTTGATATTAATAGTGTTGACCGGCATGTCAATAACAACATTGCTAGATATATAATGTAATATCGTAAACCGGTTAATACCGGAACACCTGGTTCTTGTATCGCGCGCAATAAAATAGTGGTTTGGGGTCGTATAGCACGCTTATCATCTAACATAGTATAGGGGATAAAGCATTGACACCTGCACAAACATCCTGTTGACAGAGAAGTAATTGAATGTAAGAGAGACCAGATCATGTTATCAGGAAAGTGTATACTATCTTTTTCACTGTATGTATTTGTATATCTAGTTGATATATATATTTATTTTTTAATTATAATGTTAAATACTTCATGAATAAAGTTAGGTTCCTAGGACCTCGATTTACTACAACAATTACCATTGTAACCATAGCTGGTCAATATTTTTACTTTAATGTGAGGAGAATTGTTAAGTATATCTGTCTCAAAATTTATATTTTATAATTTTTTATAATGTTAGTTATATTGTAAAGTGTGTCTGTGACTACCGCATTAGCATAAACCTTTTGACAAAAACGAGCTAAAAACAGGTACGACAGTTTTGAGTACGAAGTTGTAACATTAATTTGAGTTTTTCAGTCGTTCACATTTTGTGGGCATTTCTGTATTTACTTCCCTGTTACGTATAATATCGTATAAATACCCGTTCATATGCTGAGGTACTGTAGCAACATGTTTTAAATCGATTTTTTGCAAGCGTGATTCCGATAGTTTGTTCAAATACAGTACATAATCTGATTAATGTGAAGGAGGTCGTTGAAATAGTTCGCGTCTTTGCACTGTTTTGAGCACCAGTGGCTTTGAAAGATCCGTTTTTAAGTCAATGTTAACTTTACGGCCGTCGTCAAGAATTGCGAAAATACGCCCCCCGTCTGACCATACATTTTTCACATTGCTAACTTTAGCGTTTTTAAGAGTAATATCCTCTCTAATTACTGTGGCGGTACCTTTCAGTTTCCTGCGTTTTCGAATAACCATAATAACTTGCTGTTAAAGCATTCTTGAGGTAATTTTGCAAATTATTGGCAGATATCCCGCTTCTTGAAAAGCCCCAAGTCAGGCCCGTGACATAGACATAGACAGACATAGCCATGTCTATGTCGCGGGCCTGAACGTCGACTTACAGCTGATTGCTGAGTAGTGATACCACATCCTGCGTAGTCTACTGCGCAGTTTCTTTCACGTTGGTGTCCTTTATTCCGTAAGTGCGAATACTATTTCGTCTAGTATATTGTTCTAATAAATACTGATAAATGTGATCCTTTGGGAGCAACAAACACAATTAAGAAAATAAACCAGCAGACTCGGTTTTATTGAGTCTGTTCCTGAGAAGTAATGAAAGAAGTAACACCTTTCACGCCCCCTAGCACCGGCTTAAGCGGTATTCTACTTCAAAGCCACCTATATTGGGTTCGTTGGTCCCAAAGGACCAGTAAAAATAACACTACTGATTCGTAGCACTGGGAGACTTTTTACAGCCGCCACACTGCTCTAAACGAACGCTAGTGTGAATGTTAATAAATACTGATAAAGATGATCCTTTGGGAGCAACAAACCCAATTAAGAGAATAAAGCAGCAGACTCGGTTTTATTGAGTCTGTTCATGAGAAGTAATAAACGAAGCAACACCTCTCACGCCCCCTAGCACCGGCTTAAGCGGTATTCTACTTCAAAGCCACCTAAATTTGACCTTCTCGCACCTTTTACTCGTATGCAGTTTCATTTAAGCTCCTTGTTTTCCTCAGAGATCGTCGTGTTACGTTCTTTTACCGCCTCGACTGCTGTTTCCATGTCTGAGACTGAGTTTCTAAACACGTTTACGTTTTTTTCAAGCTCCGATACGATTGTTTGCAGTACACTTACTTTAGAGTAAACAGTTGCTATTTCAGACTTCATTTGTTTTCGAACTTCATCTTTCAGTGCGTCTAGCTTTTTGGTAATATATTCTGTTAATATCAAATGTAATGCATTTTAAATCAATTCCTGTGTTTTACCCAGTTTCTATTCAAAGGATTTAAATGTAGAGATTATGTCTGAGTTCAGCCCCGTGTCAGGGCGCTCTTCCGTGGCGGGTTTAAACATCGTATCTATAGTACTTTGTTGGACCGTTTGATTTGGATTTTTTGCTTACCATCTTTCTTATCGGTTTGTTTACTACTTCCGTCACTCTGTGAAACAACAGACACGTCCAAATTGTTCGAGTCATTCGAGTCCCCGCCGGTTATGTTCTCGATTGCTTTTTGCTACGTTGTGTTTTGTCTGGCTTGGGCGTTTTTTCTGGTTTTGGAGCCATGGTGTATTATAATTTGTTTTTTTATTTATATACCACAATTGCTGTAATTTATCCCTTTTAAATCCGTATTTTATTCCGTACTTTATCTATTAAATTATACAGACACTACACTGTACTGTATGTTGTTTTATGTCATGAAGCACACGCTTTGCTCATGTCCATTGTTGTGTATATGGGTACACTTTTGAGCCCTTTTTCCTTCAGTAAACCTTAATCCTTCATCACATATATTATCTATACGCGACCAAAAGTTATAAATCTATCTCTTTATAAAAATATATTTCCCAAAAGGTTCCAAAGCGTTTTAAAAGGCTTTTTTCCTCTCCCGATAAATTAACACGTCACCGCGGTTTAACGACCTTCCCTTTAACTAATATTTAGTATAGTGATTTATCTTTCAGATTACTAAAAGGAGGTTATCGAATATAGTGTGCTTTGATTTCATATTAGTTTGAACATTATGCAAGGAACAGAAAAGTAGGTACATGTATACAAGTCGAAAAGGGAATACCAGTATATAGTTCGCGTTTATGTGTTCATCTGCATAATCAATCATGATAATAAAAACTATTTTTCAAAAGGTGTTCAAGGAAATAGGAATATTCACCCACCAAATGTAAATGACACACAGGGGAGTATGTTCCCGTCCACGAATACCAATTTATTACACATAGAGCGAGTATGCTGCCAACCACGTATACAATTAGTGGTAGGGTGCCCCCACGCATGATGCTCTGCATAAATTACGTGGTCCCGCCTTAAGTCCATTAAGCGATGGGAAAGCTTATATTAGCAGGATTTTATAACGGATATTTTGACAATAAAACACGTTTTAAAACATTTTTACAGACAAAATACTTATTAAATGATTTAATTTTACAAAATGCAAACGTTTTAAGCCGAAATTAAAGTTTTATTTCATACCCCAGCCAACCCCGTTTTCTTTTCTTGGAGAAGGGGTTGGGTGGGGTATGAAAATTAATACTTGGACCACGTAATGCTTAAGATCGTTTTATATAATGTGATGTTATTACCTATTTTACCTATTTTAGGGCTTTTGATAACCAAACCAAGTCAATAAGTGCACCATTGACCATTAACGTCGTAGAGTATACAGTGCCGGTATTCTCGTACACCGCTTCAGTTACGGATGATGTATTACCAGGTTTGTTTGTTTCGAATATTACATTGTTTCAGTAGAATCAAAATCAAGCAAACGTGTAAATGCGTAAAATTTGGACACAGACATGCATGATACCCAGGATATTGATAATAGAAACATGTCGCAAGAAAAGAGTCACATGGGTAAAATAGCTTCCGAGAGAAAATAGCATCTGGGTAGGAACTGGGAACAAAGGTTAACATAATAACAGACCAAGTCACGGGTGTTAAAACAATATTCAAAAAAAGAGTTGTCACGGAGACGTAAACACGCCATGACCGTTTTTTTTTAACAGACACTTTCTTCCCAATTTGTGCTACGCGAATCCTTGACATGCCTTACACAATGATTACATATTCACCTTTGTAGCACGACGTGCTAAAGTACACATCAGCACAGAAATAAAATTGTGATAAAAATATGTCACTCAAACACGTAATTCGGTTAAAAAAACTCGTTCTTTGAACTAGTTTTTTAACCGAATCACGTGTTCTCGTGACATATTTTCCGTATCACACTGAGACTGTTGATTATTCTCTATTTGTTAACGAACCTTTTGAAGACCAAAACAACACTTATTTGAAACGTGTAAAAAAGAGAGAAAAAAACTATGTCCGTCTTTTGACTACATTCTTATATGTTTTGTTTTGTATTTTCAGCTGACGGTACTTACAAATTAGTATGTTATTACAGCAATTGGTCGCAATATCGCACAGGCATCGGCAAATTCCTGCCGGGAAATATTCGGCCCAACCTGTGTACGCATCTCATTTATGCGTTCGCAAAGGTAGAGGGAAATGTGATGAAGATGGTGGAATGGAACGACGATAAATTGTAAGTTCTGCTTACTTTTATTTTAATTTTTTTATTTTTGTATTTATTGTCTTTTTCACTCGCTAGTACTTGTATTAGGGTTTGCTATCGTCAATGCTATGCGAAATGTTGTATTTATTAACAATGTTATAAAAACCTCATGGTTTAAGACATCCAAGCTATATATATATCATTGAACAATATCATTAACTAAAGTCTAACGTTTAAACATGTTAGTTTGCTATCTATTCTTATTCGGGATTGTATTTTATACGTGGCTGATAACATTGTATGCTCATTATAATGGTAAAAGTTTAATCACATCTTTCTAAAACAAACATATTTTTTCTCGACGAAGTACCAAAGACAACGAGACGTAGCTAAATTCCAGTAGAATAGTTATTTCATACTTCCCTAAAAGAGACTGTTGTTACAGGTACAAAGAATTTAATGATCTTAAGCAATCCCATCCTAAATTGCGGACTCTGATAGGAGTGGGCGGATGGAACGCCGGCAGTCAAAGCTTTTCCGAAATGGTGGCCACAGAAGGGAGCCGAAACACTTTTATCAAATCAGTCATTGAATGGCTGCAGCGTTATGGGTTTGACGGTCTGGACCTGGATTGGGAATATCCGGCAGCAAGAGAAGGCTCATCACCGCAAGACAAAGACAACTATGTCAAATTTCTCAAAGTAAGAAAATAATGCGTATTTAGCATAATTATCATACTGTATATACAAGTGACATTGCACTTTATTAACGTCGGTCATTTGTTTTTTATTATACCTGCTATTGCCTTTTTGTTAATTGTCCTGTCATTTTTGATATCATTATATTGTTTAGTCAAGCATGAACATTAACTTTACTCATACAACCGATGTTTGTGTGAAGCTATTAAATAGGGCAGTAATTGTAATGATAATTACTATAAACCTTTGCTCTTAATAGTAAAGGTTAAGGGTTTATTCATTGACCTATGTCGATAATAAATGAATGTTGCAATATTTAAAATACGTTTGAATTAAAACAAAAAGTTTAAATTACTTGGGCAAAGGAGTAAGATCATGAAAAAAGGAGATATTTGCAAGTGTTTCTTAAATGATATTGGTAAGTATTGTTTACATACAAACGTAATGATATTCGTTGCTTTAAATGATATTGATAAATATTGTTTACATACATACACCATGATGTTCGTTGCTTTAAATGATATTGATAAATATTGTTTCATACAAACGCGATGATATTCGTTGTTTTGAATGATATTGATTAATATTGTTTACATACATACGCAGTGATATTCGTTGCTTTAAATGGTATTGATATATATTGTTTACATACATACGCAATGATATTCTCTGCTTTAAATGACACATTAACAATATGCTGTGTGTGGTTAAAGTGATTGATAACGGCATCATTGCTAGATATCCGCTTGCAGTTAAGTTTCTGCGTAATGTTTAATAGGTCATATATCTTTTATTTGTTGTGGTAGTCACGCTTTTCTTAGTTGGTCAGTGCTGTTTTAAATATAAGAAAATATAACAGTCGAACAGGAAATGTAACATTCAAGGACCAGAGTCAACCAGAAACACACATAGGAACAAGCAGGAACTACAAAGATGAATGAAAGGCAAGATATAACATCACAAACATAAAAGGGTTGATAATACCGCCTTGTGATGGTCAGTGGCAAAAAGGGCCGCTGGGGATTTAAACCAGGTTCTAGGATACATCAAACCGCACTCTTACCATATTGTCATCCCAATAAAACGGGCAGTGTAACTAAAGATATCCCCGCCAGGTTATATTCTCTAACAAACAATGCAACATTAAAAAAAGATGAATGGCCATCCTCTTTGTAGTAATATCAATTAACAAATTTAACTCTTAAAAATCATATGAACATAGTTCTGGAGAGAAACATATATTTAAATCCTCTACTAAGTTATATGTAAAAATAAGTATTATTTGCATAACGTAGATACTACTTTTACCACTGCGTGACTGCGCGGGAAAATGAGGTAATTCTTAATTGTATAGCTGCGCAACTATTGCCAGATAATTGATACATACATTTACCAGTGGATTAATTTACCTGTTCAAAGTTGTTTACGTCATCAAATAAAATCACATTCTCGCTTTTCACAGATATTGCAATGTGTAAATTGTAAATAGCTATAATTGTTGTGTATTGATTTCGATTGAAATAAACACAAACATGTTCATAAAACAAAACATGGCCGGAGAACTTTAATAGGCAATATAAGTATAACATATAAATAACCATGTTTATATGAATATTAAAAACAAAAATCTAGATAGCCGGAGCAACAAGAGACCAAACAATTAGTGTACAACAAAACATTATTTAAGACAAGTATCAGGCGCTACCGTCATTCGAGGATTTAGGTAGACGTTATCATAGGGTACACAATCAATCCTGTCATCGCACAGTCAAATAGGAAGCATAGTGGCGGTCTGTAAACCACTAAACATGCAGTACGTTGCAAAATGATAGGGTCATAACCTCTTTTGACAAACTGTTTAACAAGTTTAATAAAGATTATGTGATAATATTTATGGCCAAAGATCTTTCGATGTTTGTAAATCACATAACCATAGAATTAAAGTTGTGATAGTCATTGACAAAGTGAAGACAAAACGTGTTAGAGAGAGCATTCTGGCTACAACTGAAACAATTTCCAATTATGTAAGTTTTTCACAATTTGTTTTTCTTGATAAGCATTATTTTGGGAGTATCGCATTCGTGTGCCTAAATCATGAATGTCAATACAATCATACAATACTACTGATAGAATACAGATGGTACCATAATTCATAGTTAATGTGTCTTTAATGTAACACACTGTGTGGTTCCCGGGCAAGAATAGGACCTCTTCTTACGCAGGCAGAGGGTGCCATATTGTTTCATGTTTATTAAATAAAGGTCTTCATCATCATTCCTGTATTGTTTCTATTTGAGTGATTGCAGAAAAAAATACCGTGGCTCCAGCGATAAATGGAGTTTGTACAACATAACTTGCAGCAACTTTGTAGTTCTGCAGTTGAGAAGGTTCTATGCCACTTCTGCATATGTTTATCTCAATGTAAATGGAAGATGAGCCTGGAATGTTCATTCCTGTTGGAGCCTTATAACCCTGTTGTGTTAGTGCGCCAGAAAAACACAATTCAGATCTACTTGTTAATGTAACAATGAACAAATACAGTGTAAATTTGCTGATATTCGTTTGCAATGTACATAAATAGAAAACAAACACCGTTACTATGATCGTAATCATTTTATGATAACTATTAATGGAATGATACAATTCGACTGCAATATGAATGACATACTTTATTATCCACTATTTTCTAAAATGTCCACAATATAGAAATAGAAGAAAGCATGATTAAAAATTACAAAATCTTAAATTAACAAAAGGTACACGTTAAATATAATTTTATTTTATTTTATTTTTTAAAAACGCTGTTTGAAAGACAGTTATCACTAGTCGAGTCCTTGCCGATTGTTTACGTCTGAACAATATTAGCCTCGTTTTGGCTTGGGAATACAATGTATGCATACACTTTGACCAGTTTATGTGAATAGAAATATGAATGCAATATGTAAATCTGAATTGTTTTAGGGTTTAATTATAAAGTAGTTATAGACACAGCTTTAATTTTAGTCTGACTGTTATATCCCTGATATTCCGACTTTTTGAAACAATTGTCGATTACTTATTACAGTTTAACTGCACACACAATTATATATAAAAAAGGGTTCTTAAAGACGACACAGATTAGAAAAAAACTCTATATAATTATTTATTTATAGGAGCTTGTTGAAGTTTTCAAACAAGAAGCTTTGACAACAGGACGTGAACGTTTTCTTCTTACAGCTGCTGTCCCAGCAGGCAAAGTAACAATCGACAACGGATTTAATGTTAGAGAAGTTGCAAGGCAAGTTGTGTTCATTACGTGGTTTGAGTCTTAACTTTCATACCCCATCCAACCCCTTCTCCAGGAAGCGAAAACGGGGTTGGCTGGGTATGAAATAAACCTTAATTTCGGCTTAAAAGTTTGCATATTGCAAATTTAAAACATTTAATGAGTACTTTTAAACAGGTTATCGTATTTTGTCTGTAAAACATGATTTTAAGGATATTTTATTGTCGAAATATCCGTTATAAAATCCTGCTAATATAAGCTTTCCAATCACTTGATGGAATTAGGGCGGGAACACGTAATGTAAAATGTTAAAATAATAATGAATGTTTTCTTTGGTTGTCATATGGCTATAGAGGTTCAAGGCCATCATGTCGATAATTCAAATAAGTGCAGATAATGTATAAAATAATACATAACACATCACATGCATGCATACAAACATACGTGCCAATTGTTATTACGAAAGTAGATAAAAACACTGAACAGGAAATGTAGCATTCACAAAATTGTAAACCAAAATCATGCATTCAAAACAGATAACAATTACATGAATTTATAATTATTTAGAAGTAAAATACGGGTCATCAAAAACATAACAATTATTAACAACAGGTTAAACGCCTTGCAACGATCAGTGGTTTGCTGGGGTGCACAAAACCTCGCTCATATCCTGTTGTCACCTCAGTTAAACGACACAATTAAATAAGGACAGTATTCCCTTCCATGCTTTATCCTATTATTATCATTAATTATTATTATTATTATTTAATACGAAGTCAGTAATTAATGGCATTACCTATTCAACTGATTGCAAATAGATACCTGGATTTCATCAACCTCATGACGTACGACTTGCATGGAACGTGGGAGGATGTCACTGGGATGAACTCACCTCTATATCCACGAACGTCGGAAACAGGAGCTGCCAGACAGCTTAATATGGTAAGTGTTATAACTGCAGACCCTAATTGTGTTAACGTATTATAGAAGAAGAAAAAGAAGAAAAAGAAGAAGAAAAGGAAGAAGAAGAAAATTAAGGAGAAATGTTACTTAGTTTTTTGTTGCTTTTGTTCATCATATCAACACACAAAATATAATTTTAACGCAACAAGACATAAAAATATTAATGCATAGGTTGCTTTGACCACCCAATATCTTTCCTGACAAAAAATTTATAACTAAAGAGGGTGATTCATGCTATCCTAATGACTCATTAAGATCGATTGTAAACGAGTTTGCTAAAGCACAAATTGTTTGTATTACAATGAATGTACTCGAAACGTATAGAATATATTTTGTATTACATCAGAACGTTATCTGTATGTTCCGGAGACATATTCTCATGCCTATACTTACCGTTATGTAGCGCATTAGTTATATTTCAATTTATTCGTTTATCTAAACTTCTATTAACCAGCAAATGGCCGGACTTTCTAATATTCTCCGTATCGTGACAATGACGCTGAATTCACAGTGAATTACTGAATGTGTTCTTGGACGTTATTAATACAGTGCATCGCTAAATATAATGCTAAAATTGTCAATGTAAACTAACATTGTGTTTGTCGATGTCATGTTCATTAATAATCTTCCCTTTTATGTATAAGTATGTTGTACGTTATATCAGCAATGGGCGGCAAACTACTGGGTGAGCCAAGGAGCACCAAAGCACAAACTGATCATCGGGATGGCTTCGTACGGACGGACGTTTACGTTGGCTGACTCAAGTAAATATAGCGTAGGTGCAAGTGCTACAGACCCCGGTAAAGCTGGGAAATATACTAGAGAAAAGGGGTTCATGGCTTATTATGAGGTAAGACATTAATGCAGATAGATAAGCTTACTCTATAAGCGTTAGTGTGGCTTCTTCAAGACTAATGATTAATAGCCATGCATATAATCAGCCACATTAACCAGAGGGGACTTGATGTTCATCCCCTTCCCCGTACGTCTGTTCAACTGTCTGTCCCATATACTGTTATTATTATTATAATTATTGTAAATTAACATATTGAGGTTTTTTATTGATTAAGGGCAATGAGGGTATTATGCATCTGTAAAACAAATCCGCTCAACATGATGTCCACCTTGCGGCAATTTTCATTTCATATTAAAACTGGAAATTGCGATTGTGGATTAACGCTTAGAGACATTTTAAGGATTGTTTACATGTGTGTTAATGGAAATGTAGGGATTATGCAGGTGTAAAAATCCAATAGGATCTAATATGGACGCCTGGTGACCATTTTCTGTTTCATATATTACTGGATATTTCGATTGAGAATTAACACATCAAGATATTGTTTTTAATTGCGTAGGTGTTAAGGATGTGAAATGTTTAGATATGTGTCTTTAAGGACATGGAGAGGTTCACGCATGTGCACATTTTAAATATGTGCAACACCGGCAGGGACTCATAATTACCTGATTTTGCTTGTGTTTTGTGAAAGATTGATTTTGACTTCTAAAGAAGATGGTATAGGGTAACGGAATATATTAATATACAGAAACCATACGCGACTATGAGCAAACTATATAATTTAAAAGATCAGTATGCAGATATTTTTATTTTATTTTGCAGGATTATAGCTTGAGCTTATACGTATCCTTATTCACTGTCTCTTTTTAATATGACTAAACCAAACCATATACCAAACGAAAACAAACTATATAATTTCGGGAGAGGTCTTACATAGGCCTTGTCTGTTATCCAATACCATTCATTACTGAAAATATAATAATAATAAAATATTGTTTAATTAAAATGTCAACGCGTACTTAAAACGAATTAATTTTAACAGATATGTGGAATGGAAGAGACGGAAGCAGGAAGTGTGTACTGGGATGCTGAACAGCATGTCCCGTACTACGTGAACGGCGATCTGTGGGTCGGATACGATAACGTCAAGAGTATTTACGAAAAGGTGATTAATAAGTTATAATATATATTTCATAAAACGGGATTTAATTCTAATGATATCCAACATTCAAGAAGATAGTAGTTTTGTTAATACGTTTCTCACACGCCATGCCCCTTACAGCGATGAGTTTACTAACCTTTACTAACATATATAATGAAGGTTACACACTTCTGAGACAACAAACTGTTAAAGAAAGAAACTAAACATGTGTTGTTGAATATTGATGAAATGATTTAGGAATTAAATGAACATTACTTTCTGATGTGAGACAGCATAGTATGTTGTTTAACCGTAGATGTTTCATTTAACAGCTAGCTAAGCCATGATTATTGTTATAATATCAATTACTTATAGTTAATAACACATGCATACGTTTGTTATATATGACATAATAGCCTCTGCAGTTTATATATAACGTCTATACCGGAGAGAGAGCGAATACATTGGAATCGGACATCATCCCTTTCTCACTATGTAATAGAATACTATGAATATGCGATATGCTTTTATATGCAAAGAGTATATACTCCAGGCAGGTAAAAGGTCTCCATCCGAATCGGAGGAGTTAATGAATAACGGGATACGTTTTAGTACCTCTCATTAAACCGAGTCTGCTACCTTTCTCTTGCTTGTTGCTTCCACGGACCCCTTTTCAGTATTTATTTCATAGGCGATAATTACGTAATTTAACAGACTCTGCGAAATTACGTATCTGTACTAGTAGCCAATGCAAATTTATTTTCACATCAGGCCGTATGGGTCAGAGAAGAAGGCCTTGGTGGTGCAATGGTATGGTCGTTGGAGTTGGATGACTTTAACAAAGTGTGCATATCATCTAGTAGGGAGTATCCCCTTCTTTCTACAATCTACGATGTATTGATCTCAGGGAAAATACCCACGACACAGACACCTAAGACGACGAAATCTACAAAGACAACAGGTACCACCACGACGACGACAACTACAACACACTCTGCAGCTCTTGGTAAGGCCATAGTGGGAAGGACATAAGTGGGAAAATGTTTCAATGAAGTTACTGTTATGTTTTTTTTATTTTCAATCACATAAATGTAGCGTTAAACTTGACGAAAACTTTAAAACACAAACTTCAAGAGATATTCCTTTGATTTCGTTTTAAAACAATTTTCTTAATAATTATGCTTTAAACACATTCGTTTATATTCCTCCCCATTTTTGGAAAAGTGTTTGTTGAAAGGTGTTTTGCGCCATTTAAAAGAAACACTTTCATACAAATATACTCATGTAAATAATTTCACTACACGTCCGGTCAGATCTCTCTTTTTTAGAAGTTATTATGAAGAAGAGTTAATATGAGATCAGCTTTTTCGGTTTAATTTTTTGATATATTATATACATGAATATTTCTAGGTTTTTTTCTTATTACACCTATCTACGCTTTCTCAGATGTAAGGGGTTAACTCGGCGGGAGTTATTTTTATTTACACTTTCCTGTTGTTTAGGGATGATGATAGGATAAAAGTGAGGTTTTGTGCACCCTTGGACCGGTTTAAACTCTCCGGTGATCCCTTTGGCCACTGACCATTCCAAGGCGGTACCCCTGTTGTCAACCTTTATATGTTTGAGATGTGCTTTTTACTGAATGTGATTGTGTTGTACGTTTTGAATCACCTTTGTGTTGTAATACGTGTTGGAGTGACTTTTCTGTGAATGCTACTTTTCCTGTAACCTTTTCTTAAACAACGACCATAAACACTACTGGATTAACATTACGTGGTCCGAGTATTAACTTTCATTACCCATCCAACCACTTTTCTATGAAGCGAAAACGGGGTTGGCTGGAGTATGAAATAAAACCTTAATTTCGGCTTAAAAAGTTTGCATATTGAAAAATTAAATTATTTAATGGGTAATTTTAAACAGGTTATCACATTTGTTCAGTAAAAATGTTTTTAAACATCTTTTATTGTCGACATATCCGTTATAAAATCCTGCTAATATAAGCTTTCCTATCGCTTAATGAAATTAAGGCGGGACCACGTAATGATTATCATTTAGTTGTGTTGTTATACTGTAAGATACATACGTTTATTATTGTTTATGTTATGTCGGAATGATAAATAACAAACAAACTCAGCTCAAAAGCTTATTACCGATACGTATATATAAGAATATCAATTTAATAACAATAGAGCATATCCAGGGAATAAAAGGGTCCTGAACATATCACAGTATAAAATACAGTTAATATGCTAATTACTGGCCGAGACCTATTCTATAAGAAATACGCTCTAGATAAGTATTTTATTTTATGAAAAGCAATTAAATACTGTATTTTATCAGTGACATAAAAGTGTTATTTTACATTGTAAAATATAGAGTTTTATTTTTACAGTAGCTGCCAGGACTACTTTTTTAAAAAACAAAATCGTTGCTTCCCTTGCATTACCTCTTTTCAAAGGAAAACACTAATATTCTATTTTTTCTATTTAAATATAAATATATTAAAAAAAGTGTTCTATTTGGAGATAAATAAAATATCTTTGGACTTTTTTTTATTGTCGGGCAAAACAGTAACGCGGCCTTTTTATTGAAATTGGCCCCTTGTTGTTATACCGTAGATTCCCATAACAATTGTTTCCATAAACAACTGTAAAAAAAGAAGTGAGAAAACTCTTATATTTTCACTCATGCTTCGCATTCGTGAAAATATAAAGTTTTCTCACTTCTCGATGATATAAAATATGTTATTCACTCCAAAACAACTAACATCCTCTATATATTTTTAAAACTACCAATGGGCCTGGAATGAAACACAATGAAAGAGGGCAATGAGATATAAAGTACAGAAATCAAGAACCACAACTCCAACTTTAACTTGAGTAAATAAATAATTGTCCCTCATTTACACTTAACATTTATTTTATAATATACTAGTAACATGTTTATAAGACATCTCTTGTCTGGTATATAATGAATTGCCATTTTACTTCTAATTCGTATGCAGTAGTATTATATTGCTTGTGACATTTGTGAAGAAAGCAATTTACATCATATAATAGCACACATATCTGCATAAATGTATTATTGTTGTACAGTTTCCCTATTGATACGACTTTTATTCACAGAAAGCTTCCAATCCACTTCGGGGATAATACGTTGTTTGATTCTTGGTTTAAGTTGTTACTGTTAATACTAGAAGATGAGCAAAGCCGGAAATATTACTTATCTTTCTTCCTAGAACTTCATTTGAGAGGACATCAGACAGTGTTGACAGAAAATGCGATTAATATAAACTATGCTCTAATTCTTGATTTTCAAATATGGGATTATTGCGATTGTCCTGGAGTTCGTCTGTCTCTATGCTTGTCTGATCCAGTTTAAACCGAGAGATATAATAGTTCAATAAAACGATAAACCTATGGCTCTACAAGGTCACGGTAACTTCATACTTGATGCCCATAATAATGTGTCCGCTCTGAAGGTTTGAAATTAATTAAATATTTTGAATATCCGTAATGTGCTTTGCGTTCTACAGTAACGCCTCAACGGTTAAGGTCATAGTTTGGGTTAAGAGTTGGGTTTGAGTTTAATTATCAATTTATATGCATATGTAGTAACTATTCCTGCCCAGTTTTAATGTTTTACCGTATTACGAACAAATAAATTAACGTGATACGCATCCGTCTATCACGTGTTCTTTGTAACAACATTTGTTAAGCTTGGATCGTATAGTATAGCAGCTGCCTTCATAGAATTATGGGAACATATTTTTGAATGGGGTATCACATAAAAACATGTCATGCTTACTGAAAACTGTATACGGGAAATGCACTTGAACATAGGAAATAGCATAAATAAGTAATAATAATAAAATTCCGGCATGGTCTCCCAAGAAAGGTACCTGTCTCGGTTAAATTGCAATAGCTACGGCCTCAATCATGCAAATGCTTGTAAACATTAACAGAAGTAAATATACAAGTCGAACAGGAAAAGAAGTTGAATTCACGTACCACAGTCAACCAAAAACGTAAAACGGTTGACACCAGAGATACCGCATTGGAACTGTCAGTGGCAAAAAAGGCCGATGGGAGTTCAAACCCGTATCTATGGTGCACCAAACTTTACTCTCTTACATACTATTCGTTTTATATGATTAACATATGTTTTGCAACTTCTTTTCAGAATTTAGCTGCAAGGATCGTAGTGATGGATTTTATGCAGACCCCTTGACAAAGACAAAGTTTTACGGATGCGTCATTGGTCAAGCGTATCATTTCGATTGTCCGGCTGGACTGATATATAACCCCGTGCTAGGTATTTGTGACTGGCCACCCAGCTGATGATACGACAATTAGCGCCATAATTATGCATATTTGGCCTATAACCAACGTACGATCAAACGTTTAAATCACATCTGTTATACAAACCTTCTAAAAACGATATGAATGGCACTTTGTCTTGTAGTTTAAACACAAACACAATACTTATAACTTATACCACGTACAGTGCTCTGTTGTAAAGTTTTACACTGTTGTATTAGCATATAGTGGATGGGAATACGAGTTACGGTCAGCTGGTCAGCAAGGAATGTTTAAAGAAATAAACCGCCAAATAATCAGATAATGGCAAAATTAAACTACAAATCCGTTTATCAAAACTATATCCAGGTGTTCAGGTGATATAAAAATGTATGTGTGCCGGTTAAAAGTATAGTTTTATTCACGGGTTCTTGCGATTGCATATACCTAAAATGAATTATGAGCCGTTTATACTGGTTCTATAGAGTTTGAATTCTCAAAATGTGTTAGTTATATATATTGTTCATCGCCAGAATGTTTAGAAACTGGGTACATCTGTTGTAAAATGTGCCTGTTGATGGTGGGATATAAGGTTTCTTTAAATATCATGAACCAGTCTAAAGCACAGTTCACAATAGTGTAACAGAGCCATGCTTGGAAACATCAACTATGAATTGCAAATATATTCGCACATTTTGAAGACAAAGCTGATATACTATGGTCGGTCAAGTCCGTCGGTTCGTCCGTTCTTCTCTTCTGTCCGCCCGTTAGTCCATCAGGCTGGTTTCTTGTAACCTGATCCCAACCTTCTTAAGTTGAAGTAGCCTAAGCTTTTTGGTGATTTAGCTGCGATATTCGCATTATGACTTAATTCGGAATGCGTTGCATTAGTTTTGTTATATTTTTATTGAAACAAAGGTATGCCATTTATTTGAAGAAGCATTCCAACAGTTTTATTATGACAATATTATCAAATGTGGAATGTATTGTAAACTGCAAACTCCTTGTTGGTGCAGATGCTCGACTTTCAATGTGCAGCCGCTTTATTGGTGAACTAAATTGAAGAAGAAAATTCAATATAACAAATAGTATGAGAGATACAAGAATATACATCAGAGCAACATGTGAGCTTTTTCAGTTGGTTATTTATCCATTGGTATATATTTAAATGGATAAGTGTGTAAAATAAAACGATAACATTGTGTAACATTGTTTTGGGGTGACATTCCACTAATATTGTATAGCATTACACAAAATGTAACTCATCAAATAAACTTGTTTTGTAATAAGCTTTATACAAGGTGACTGAGTGGTCCTTCAACAACCCATACATTGCTCAATTTGCATTGGTTGTTTTATTATTTGACAATTTAGGTTACTTTATTGGTGCTCATGCTTTTGGTTTTAATTAGGTGTGTGCATACCTTATGTCCAATCAATAACAAACGGAGGGTGACTTTTTCTTTTAAAACAATTTATAAACGCAGAATGGTTCATTTACTTTGAATATTAAAACATAATAATATAAAAATAATATTTTGACTTTGTAATTTAGTAGTACTTTCCGGGACTGATACTGATGATCATGCCTGGACCAGTCGTAGTAATTACCGTGTTTGGAGTAAATTTTATATTCTTATTAATTAAATTGGTATGTAACAATGTACGATGGTTTAGCGGACATAACTATGGATTTGTTTATGTAAAAATGTAATAATATTACTTTGTATTAATGATTTACTTTCCGGGGCCACTTAATAATAAACACGATTTTGGCTCATATTTTTCGAACTATTCAAACGAATGGCTAGCAAAATATTGACATTTAAATTTAAGACTAACTTCCCGGGACCGTTTGTTGAAACCATCATATCACAATGATTATACCTTATATTTATCAATGTAGGATGCAGCCCTGCCATTTATCAGGCTTTGCGCCGGTAATTACTGGCTTTTTGATTAGATTTCCGGCTTAAAATTGCCGACTTTTTCGAGAAAAAAAAAGTCATGCATTTTATTAGTACCCAATTATTGAAGGAAATGTAGCGACACTGCCAAACAAGCTCTGTTATTAAGAGTTCTGAAAAACTTTGAAAAAGGTGAAAGAATTATCAAAATCGGATGATAAACAAAAAAGATATGACCATTTAAAGGTTGTTCTAAAACGAACATGGGAGCCGCCATTTTTAGAACTATGACATCATAGTTCCATATTACCATATATGGAATATTGATAAATATCATTTAAAACGAAGAAAATCACTGCAAATGGATGATTTTTTTTACTTGTCATATAAAGTATTATTGCCATTAAGTATTACATATTTTTCATACAGTTGCTGTCATTTTTTCGCTATAAATCAGTAAATTTTCATATTTATAAATATTCCATATATGGTCATTTAGAACCGTGATGTCATAGCTCTCAAAATGGCCGCTTTCATATCTGTTTCAACAGGATCTTTAAATGATCGTATCTTCTTTGTTTATCATCCGATTTTGATAATTCATTCACCCTTATTCAAGTATTTCAGAACTCTCAATAATAAAGATGATTTGGCTGTGTCGCTACATTCCCTTTAACAAAAAATACCAACACGTGTACCCAATACGCAATACCTGATGGCAACTAATTGGTGTGTACACCACAGTCCACTAATCAATTAGTCCAAATCGCCCGCGGCGTCTTATGTAATTCGAGTTCTGTCTATGATAACAGGATATTGATATTTCACTTGCTTTTTATAGTGTTACATTTTCGGTCACTTGTATATTGCAGTTGAAGTGTTCCTTTAAATCTTGTCATTAAAACACATAGGCATAAATAATAATGGATGAATCCGTGTACATACTAATCTGTGAATAAAGTCATTAGGTTTGTGGTTTAACACATTTAAAATGCACAACTACCAGGATTTAACAATTACAAGAGACTATGAATATCCAGCATATTCAGTTTTTATATACACGTATAGAAAACAAGATAATACATGTTAATCAAGATCGCGTAATCGTCAATAAATTAGCACGATATCGTGCATTGATAATTGGGGAAATACACATAATAAAACTCTATGTTTTTCTACATATATATTAACTTGTATTTGTTCAGCCATTAATATTATTTATAATAGTAGTATAAAGCAAATAGTTTAGGAACGTAATTAACTGTTAATAATATATTATATTTATATAATATACTTAGGAACTCTTCTAACTAGACTATTTTTATTTTGCAATATTTTTTTATATTTTAAGTCGTACACAGTTAAAATGTATTACTCATACATTTGACCATTCGCTCTGTTCTTTGTAAAGAAAAACCGGGTCGATAGCTGTCACATTACCTCACACGAAATGCACGTGCGTTTTGTGAAAATTTGCTTTTTTGAATTGTCTCGTGCTAATTTTTTATTTGTATAATCGAATTGTTAAAGCCAAACGATATCCACACAATAAAAACACAATATTTTAAAAATGCGAAGACTAAATATGGAAGAACGAACGCGAGCAATAGGCATGGTCTAGGCTGGGATGTCTCAGCCTAATTGTAATTATTTGACTTACTTTTGCGTACTGTTTGTGACTTTCGAATTGACCGCTCGATTTGGAAAAAATGAAATTGTGATTTTAAATTTCAATAATTGTTTTGTTGAAATTACGGAATAAAATGTGAAACATGTTACTGTTGTTGTCTGTAAAATTTCAGATAATTTCACTCACTAATAAAGATTATAGAGCCGATTATATACGTAGTCTAGTTAGAAGAGTTGCTTAGTATACATTGCGTACGTACACTATATCAACACGTACGCAGGTGTAAGCTAACACGACAGGGTCCTCCACAGGATTGTTTTCAGGCGCTGACGTAAACGTGTACATGATAGAAACACTGCATACATGATTCTTAGCTGTACGCATTCAAGTTCTACAAGCACGAGCATGTGATAATTACACGAAAATCCGCGATACTTAAACAAACAATCTTGATTAGTTAACATGCACGTACGATATACTAACACGCACGTATGTGATAGATAACACGAAAGTATATGAAAGTAAGTATGAAACTAACATGTTCCGACGCGATTCTAACCCGTATGTACCTGATACTAACACGTATGTTACTGGGCTTATATTACGGTAGCGTAGCGTAGCGTACGGCTGTCACAGTCACATGGATACGTGTCAGTATTACTAACGTTCGCGTTAGCTGTCACGTTCCAACGTATATGTGAGCATCATCATCATATAATCTTGATCTTTGTT
Source organism: Cyrtodaria siliqua (assembly GCA_037043455.1). Classification (NCBI taxonomy): domain Eukaryota; kingdom Metazoa; phylum Mollusca; class Bivalvia; order Adapedonta; family Hiatellidae; genus Cyrtodaria; species Cyrtodaria siliqua. The sequence continues at coordinate 54,641 of JAWPHD010009496.1, forward strand.
TTAATTTATATTTCATATAAATCATATTTCATATTTTAATATGAAATAGTTCATATCTATTAAACATATTCAGGAGTGTGTGTTTAACATAAACAAGTATGTTACTGAACGACTTAATAGATTAACTTGGCCATTTGAGTAAACTAGAATACTGTTGATATAGTTTGCACGTGTATTTACAAGAATTTGCGTATAATCTTTTTCAGAACCCAGAAACTTAGGAGACAGGTGGATCTTTATACAACTCACATAACGATTCTCCTAAGCATATACCACCGATGAAACAGAGCGCACATGTATTTTTTAAATTATGTATTGATATTTCGACTTGTTTGATGTTCACAGTGCTGTAACTACTACTACTGCCGCTGCTACTGTTACTGCTGCTACTGCAACTACTGCTGCTTCTGCTACTACTACTACTGCTGTTGCTGCTGCAGCTACTAGTACTACTACTACTACTACTACTACTACTACTGCCGCTGCTGCATCTTCTACTACTACTACTACTACTACTATTATTACTGCTGCTGCTGCTGTTAATACTACTAATACTGCTGCTGCTGCTACGAATACTACTACTACTACTGCTGTTGCTACTACTGCTACTATTTCTACTACTAGTACACGTTTTATTATTATTAGTAGTAATGGTATTAGTAGCAGTAGTAGTAGCAGCTCTTAGTAGCTGTAGTAGCAGGAGCAGTTGTTTATGGTATAGTATTATTATTAACAAAAGCCGTAGTAGTAGTAGTAGTAATTGTTTTGGTATTAATCGTAATGGTACTAGCAGTAGCATCGGGGTAGAAGTAGAAAGAGCATCAGCATTAGTTAACATTAACATCATTAGTGAATAATAACAGAAGCACAGTAACTAGTAGTGTCAGCAGTAACTATAGCGGTAGTAGCAGAAACAGCACATAAATATAATTCAGCAACAGCAGTGAAGGTACAATTAATAGTGGAAGCATAATAAACTAGTAATATCATCAGCAGGTGCAATATTAGTACATACAGCTTTAACTTCTAGTAGAAGTAGTAGTAGCAGTAGTAAAATAAATAGCAATAGTAGTAGAAGCAGCAGCAGCAGTAATGGTAGTAAATAGTAATCCAAGTAGTATTAGTAGTAGTAGCAAAAGTTAGTAGAAGCAGTATAGCAGCTGCAGTATTTGTAGAAGTAGTAGTAGCAGTAGTAGTAGTAGTAGTAGTAGTAGTAGTGGTAGTAGTGGTGGTAGTGGTGGTAGTGGTGGTAGTAATAGTTGTAGTAGTAGTAGCAGTAGTAGCAGTAGTAGTAGTAGTAGTAGTAGTAGTAGTAGAAATAGTAATAACAGTAGTAGCAGGAGCAGCAGCAATAGTAATAGTAGTAGTAGTAGTAGTAGTAGTAGCAGTATTGAAAAAGGACAAGTGGCCGCAATATTGAATAAAAGAGTAACATTTTGAAGTTAAATATCGTCAACATATAGAACAATCAACTAATGGTGGTAGTAGTAGTAGTAGCAGCGGCAGCAGAATTAACGGAAATGATAGTTGTAGTAATATTGTTGTTGTTGGTGGTGGTAGTAGTAGTAGTAGTAGTAGTGGTGGTGGTAATAGTAATAGTAGTAGTAGTAGTAGTAGTAGTAGTAGTAGTAGTAGTAGTAATAGTAGTAGTAGTAGTATAAGTGGTGGTGGTGTTAGTAATAGTAGTAGTAGTAGTAGTAGTAGTAGTAGTAGTAGTAGTAGTAGTAAAAGTAGTAGTGATTGAGGTAGAAGTAGTAGAATTACTAGTAACAGTAGTAGTAGGCAGCAACAGCAGCAATAGTAGCAGATGTAGCAGCAATGGTAGTAGTAGTAGTAGTAGTAGTAGTAGTAGTAGTAGTAGTAGTAGTAGTAGTAGTAATAGCAGTATTAACAGTATTAGAAATAGTAGTAGACATAGTTGTTGTATTAGTACCAGAAGAAGTAGCAGTAGCATTATCATCAGCAGCAGCACCAGCAGTAGGAATAGTAGCAGCAGTAGTTATAGTTGTAGCAATAGTCATAGCAGTAGCAAAAGCGGTAGTAGTAGAACAAAATCAAACTAAATGCTTAGGTCTGCACATTTCAAAATTTGATTGTAGGTGGAGGATTAATCCTCCGATTCGTTTTTGAAATATATGAATTATGTTCATCTACTGCATATTCAAAACAAATAATTTTATGTTATACTGTTTCCAAAACATGGATATGGAGGCGTGGATTAATCCTCCTTTCTTTGAGCACGGTGGTTTTAGTAATGGTTTAACTCTGCTTCATGAACAAAATCTTAAGTTAATGTTTAACTTTGCATTTGCTTTAATTTTATAGATAAACTATTAATCCTCCATTATTGAAGTATGCTTTACTGTTGCGAAATCTGATTTTATATATTTCGATTTGTGTAATTCTTGAAATAGGCATATGTTCAACTTATTCATATACAAAATAAAAACAGTATGTGATAACTTTTATAATACATGAATGTGGGGCCGAGGATTAATCCTCCTTTTTGTTTCTTTCTTGAAAAGTAATAATTTTGAAATTTGATATTTTAGGTGGAGGATTAATCCTCGGTTTTGTTTTTGAAATTCTTGACGTATTCTCAACACAAATAAGCATGCGAGATCGAAATTAATAACTGCCCAATACATGGATTGCATCCTTGCTTCTCTTTGCTTTTTGAAAAAAAAATGTTTTATAGATGGAGGATTAATCCCCGATGGTGTGTTTGAAAGTATTTTCAACTAATGCATCGAAATCAATACTTGCACAATACACGAAAAAAGGGCGAGGATTAATCCTCCATCTCTTTGCTTTCTGGTAAAGTCTAATTTTTATTTTTTTCATAGATGGAAAATTGAGTGATGTTTTAGCTCTGCTTTATTGAAAAAATCTTAAACCATGAATGTGGGGGCGAGGATTAATCCTCCTTTCTCTTTGATTTATGGAAACCTAGTATTTTATAATTTTGCTAAAGTTTGCCTTTTTGAAAGTTGATTGTACAGATGGAGGATTAATCCTCCATTTCATTTCTTGTAGAAAACTCAACTAATGCATATTTTCAATAAATGACTTCATCTGATATATTTTGCAAACATGGATATGCGGGACGAGGATTAATCCTCCTTTCTCTTTAAACAAAGTTTTGAGTGATGTTTTAGCTCTGCTTTGTTGAACAAAATCTTAAAACATGAATGTGGGGGGCGAGGATTAATCCTCCTTTCTCTTTGATTTCTGTATTTTAAAATTTTGCTAAAGTTTGCCTTTTGTGAAAGTTGATTGTACAGATGGAGGATTAATCCTCCATTTCATTTCTTGTAGAAAACTCAACTAATGCATATTTTCAATAAATGACTTCATCTGATATTTTTTGCAAACATGGATATGCAGGACGAGGATTAATCCTCCTTTCTCTTTAAACAAAGTTTTGAGTGATGTTTTAGTTCTGATTTGTTGAACAAAATCTTAAAACATGAATGTGGGGGCGAGGATTAATCCTCCTTTCTATTTGATTTATGGAAAACTAGTAGTTTAGAATTTGCTTAAGTTTGCCTTTTTGAAAGTTGATTGTACAGGTGGAGGATTAATCATCCCTTGACAAAATGTTAATGCTGTGCTTATGTAAATATTTAAAGTATTGGTAAAATAAATATATTTTGACTATTAAATGTTGTTGTACTTCGTCCCTTTCTTGTGTTTATGGGGTGTTTGTTACGTTTTTAACGGAGGACTTTTTCACCAACAAGAAGTTTGTAATGGAGGATTAATCCTCCTTGCCATCAAAAAGGGGGGTTGGGAGTCACATTAGAGATTTTTTTGAATTAATCCTCCTTCAAATCGAAAATCTGAACCCCCTCAAATGCACAAAAACGACCTCTAAAAGAGTACTCCATTGGCAAATCCCCTTTTAAAATATTTTTCATTTATTGAAAGTCTATATGGAAAATATGTGACCCCTGGGGCAGTAAATTAAGAGCCATAACTCTAGTGTTACTTGTCCGATATGGTTGGCTTTCGAATCAGTTCAAGCTTTCATTGATATAAAGACACTGACATAGTTTGGTAAAGATCAAATGCAAAATGAAGATGCAAAGGTGTTCACAAAGCTAAATAATGATATTCACTATATACGTCTATGTAAAACATGTGACCCCTGGTGTGGGGCCAAATTGGACTCCAGGGTCACCATATGAACAAATTAGGTAGAGGACCATAAGTTTACGGTAAATGCAAAATAATAAACCTTTGGCTCTTGGAGTTTCAGAAGAGATGATTTTTTAATGTTTTCACTATATATAGACATATAAAAACATCGGACAGGGAAAGTAGCATTCAAGGAGGACAGTCAACCACAAAACAAAGAAACAAACACACAAACAGACAAACAAGAAGGCAAAAGTAATAATAAATGCAAACGACATCACAAACACAAAAGGGTTGACAATAGGGCTACTGCCTTGGAACTTTCAGTAGCAAAGTAGGCCACTGATTGTTTAAACCGATTCTAGGGTGCACCAAACTTCTCACTTACCCTACTGTCAACCGATTAAAACAGGACAGACTATGTAAAACATGTGACCCCTGGTGCGGGACAAATTGGATCCCATGGTGACCATTTGAACAAAGCTTGCAGAGGACCATAAGTAAATGCAAAATAGTAAAACTTTGACTCTTGTAGTTGCTGAAAAGACAATTGTAAGTCTATATGAAATATATTTGACCCCTGGGGCAGTAAATTAAGAGCCATAACTCTAGTGTTACTTGTCCGATATGGTTGGCTTTCGAATTAGTTCGAGCTTTCATTGATATAAAGACACTGACATAGTCTGGTAAAGATCAAATGCAAAATGAAGATGCAAAGGTGTTCACACGGCTAAATAATGATATTCACTATATACGTCTATGTAAAACATGTGACCCCTGGTGCGGGGTAAATTGGACTCCAGGGTCACCATATGAACAAATTAGGTAGAGGACCATAAGCTTACCTTAAATGTAAAATAATAAACCTTTGGCTCTTGGAGTTTCAGAAGAGATGATTTTTTAATGTTTTTCACTTTATATAGAAATATAAAAACATCGGACAGGGAAAGTAGCATTCAAGGAGGACAGTTAACCAAAAAAACACAGAAACAAACACGCAAACAGACAAACAAGAAGGCAAAAGTAATAATAAATGCAAACGACATCATAAACACAGAAGGGTTGACAATAGGGCTACTGCCTTGGAACGGTCAGTAGCAAAGTAGGCCACTGGGGGTTTAAACCGGTTCTAGTGTGCACCAAACTTCACACTTACCCTACTGTCATCCCATTAAAACAGGACAGTCTATGAAAAACATGTGACCCCTGGTGCGGGGCCAAATTGGATCCCATGGTGACCATTTGAACAAAGTATGCAGAGGACCATAAGTAAATGCAAAATATTAAAACTTTGACTCTTGTAGTTGCCGAAAAGACAATTGTAAGTCTATATGGAAAATATGTGACCCCTGGGGCAGTAAATTAAGAGCCATAACTATAGTGTTACTTGTCCGATATGGTTGGCTTTCGAATTAGTTCAAGCTTTCATTGATATAAAGACACTGACATAGTTTGGTAAATTGAAGATGCAAATGTGTTCACACGGCTAAATAAGGCATTTGTCCGTAATTCAAGGGCCATAACTCTGATGTAACTGATCCAATATAGCTGGCTTTCAAACTTGACCAAGCTTTCATCAATATCAATAAGATCAAGTTCAAAATGAAGGTGCTAGAGTGTTCAAATGACTTAATATGGCATTTTTTCAGCAAAACAAGGGCCATAACTCCGGTGTAACTATTTTGATCCGTCTGGTTTTCAAATTTGTCTGAGCTTTTATTGCTATAAAGACACGGGCAAAGTTTCGTAGATCCGATTAATAATGAAGTCCCTATTGCGCTAACATTGCTGTTGTTAACGACGGACGGATGACGGACGACGGACAACTCAGCATCCCATTTCAGCCAGTAGAGCTAAACTCATGTAAAAATCGTTTCTTACTTGGTTACTTATCTACACATTATTGTATCCCAGGCCTACTCGTGGTCTTGCAATATGAAACTGAAAACAAGAAATACATTTCAATCAAGCATGTATATATCATCATTGATTACCAATTCCTCTGAATGTGATCGGTTAATCGAACAGCAATACCAAACCCTACACCCCTGTTCCGTTTTAAATCGGCGACGTTTAATATGGAATGTACGGTGTTCCGTTACGGTCATCGTACCATCGCGTATCAACCTTTACAAGTCCATGCGCAATGGTACGATGGTACGATGGCGATGACACGATCGTACGATGGCGATGGTACGATGAGGCGATGGTACGATGGTGATGGTACGATGTTACGATGGTGATGATACAATGGTCCATTGTGCCATCGCCATCGTACCATCGCCATCGCACCATCGCTCATCGACTTTAAACGCGATGGTACGATGGTACGATGATCTATCGTACCATCGCGCATCGACCTTTTACAAGTCGATGCGCGATGGCACGATGGTACGATGGCGATGGTACGATGGCGATGACGCGATGGACCATCGTAATATCGCCATCGTACCATCGTGTCATCGCCATCATACCATCGTGTCATCGCACCGTCGCAGGCGATGTGCGATGTTGCATCGCCCCCTGCTCAATCGTACCATCGCTCAATCGCCTTCCGTACCACCGTGCCATCGCGCATCGACTTGTAAAAGGTCGATGCGCGATGGTACGATGGACCATAGTACCATCGTGCCATCGTACCATCGCGTTTAAAATAAAGTCGATGCGCGATGGTACGATGGTACGATGACGATGGTACGATTTTACGATTGAACGATGGCGATGACGCGATGGTCAATCGTATTATTGCCATCGTACCATCGTACCATCGCCATCTTACCATCGTACCATCTTATCATCGCGCATCGACTTGTAAAGGTCGATACACGATGGTACGATGGCCCTTACGGTACACCGTAGGAATGTGACAGAAATACTTAAGGAGTTAATTTTATGATAGAGTTACGGCCTTGGTTGTGTTTGTTATACGCCTTAATTTGACTTTATAACGTTCGATAGCGCTGTTTTCATGCAGTCAGATGCTCAGTGACACATTTTCTAGCAGTCGGTGATTTCATTAAAATAAAAAAGATATTAACAAGCATGTACAGAACACATCAGGTAAGTCCTACTAGATCATTTCGCATCTTTAGTATTAACACATGTGATAGTATACAACACTTTACAAGTACAGATTGAACATGGTGAATCAGAAGCTTACTAACCTGTTTGTTTGATAGTTTATTTCCTAGTTTGGACTTCCATGTTAAGTGTTTCGTGGTTTGTAATTTTGAAATTGCAATCGTTATTTTAATATCACGATTCATTTATTAAAACAATAGCAATTCATCGGGCATGAAACAAATGGCTCGTTACTGCTATTTACATGTACAACGGAGGATTATTGGATATTCATTATCGTCAATATAAATATATACTGAAACAAACAGCTAACGCACCAGTAGACAATACCTTTAATAACTCAATAATAACAATCAATAAATCAAAACAAATTGCATTCTAAATGAGACAAATATCTTGTAAATTACAACAGTAAATTAAAAACAATCAATCAATTAACCAACGGTACCAGTCGGCTTATAATAAGTTCATACATTAAAGGTATTGTCTACAGCTGCGTTAGCTGTTTGGTTCAGTATAGATAATTCAAATTTAAACCGAATTAAGGTAACGAAGAGGTTTCGATCAAGAGTTATCAAGTATATTTTAAGATACTGTACGAATAAAATTTACAAAAAGAATTCGTCTAGTACCCTTATGACAACATACAAACATAGTTTCTATTAATGGATCAAATAGGACTCATTTAATGGAACACCCTTTCAATGTCATGATAAAGTTAATCCTTGACCAAATGTAGTAAATAAACAGTCTTCAAAATTGAATGGCAATATACAAAATGTCATGAACATCATTAGTTAAATAGAACTGGAGATAGTTCTTTCTGTCTCCTTTCCAAGGAAATCATATACATATATATATAAAGGCTTATTATAAAGTGGATATTGTTCAGAGCACGGAAAACGATTTTCATAGAGCGTTATTATTCATGAATATAGAAATTCAGATAACTATTACTGTGTATGGAAACCATTAGAACGCTCTAATACTGTGATGATGTTTGACCTAACTCGTGATTCCATATACTGCATATAGTGCACAGTGAAGCGTGAATTTGCTGTACCCCTCGTTAATTGCGAATTCCATTTTCTGTATATATGTTTTTGAATCGATGTTAAATACATTTTGTTCTAATAAAATTCCAAGGAAGATTTATATAGATGTATGAGTTTTTTATAGTGAGCATAAAGTTGATTAATACCTCACTGCACAGATCGCCGATACTCGGGAGGCGTTTCATGAAAGTAATGTGTTACTGGAAGAGCCTGACTTCATATCATTCCATTTCCGTTTTGATGCGGCCATTCCTCCATTTTGTTTTCTTTTGTGCAGCGAGAGTGCTCCAGTTAGGACGAAAACATTTATCGTAAGTAGAATATGTGCAAGTTTACACTCTCCACTGTCATACGTGTCTATAAAGTTAGCTCACATTTTCAGTTTATGAATGTTTTGTGTACGTGTATTGTTTGCGTTGTCATGGATTGACCTACATGAAATTAGTCTTGATCATGTTCGACGCCTGATAATTTTGTAAACAAGCAAGCGTCGCAAATGATCTAGACTACGTAAATTTGTTATTCATTTCTGCATGTTTCGAGTGAACAATTGGAAGGTTGTGTGTGCATTAAACATTCCCTGACGTTTCAAGCCGTCGTTTGCATATTTGGTAATCTGTAGTATCTAAACTAAAAGAAGAACAAAATACCTAGACGGAGACATGAGAATCATGGCTGTTGTGGTAGTCTGTGTATACCGAATGTGTCTAGGATATTTGTGTATGACTCCATGTTTCAGGAGACTTCCAGAACTATTTTACTTGATTGTTTATCTTTCGAAACATCTTGTGCTCTTTTGTTTCCATATAATTTTGGAAACTTAACTCTGCGGTCGCCAAGTGTTACAGATTCTTGACTCGAGTCCCAGAAATCACGTGTTTGAATTCCAGTGGGGTCACATCCCTGATTTTTCAAACAAACTCCCGCAGTATCTTACTTGGTCATGGTACTGTGAATATAGGTCATCCTTTGGAGGGAAGTAAAGTAGTCTGTCCAGTGTACATGGACAACTATACCCTGTGCAATATATCTCTGAACTTCTGTGTTAAGCAGTGATACAAAACCAGGGTCCTATATGAATAATATAGAGATTATTTAACTGCTGGGATCGATTATAGGGAAATCCTTCACAAGAGGTAGGCGTGTGGTTCTTTTCACGAACGAGCGCATGCGAGTGAGTGAAAAACAAACCACGTCTACTATCAAGTGAAGGATTATCCATAATCGATCCCAGCAGTTAAATAATCTATTTATTACATTTTAAATTACGTTTTTGCAAACAAATATTCGCTTTATTGAACGTTATCGGCGGTCGACGTCAGCAACACTTTATTGACGTCACGACTCAACGTCACAACGTTCGTTATTACTGTGTTCTGCTTTCGGGGATGCCGAAAAATTAAAAATAGACTGAATACAACATTTTTGCTTTTAATTTCGAGTGAAAAAAAATAAACTTGATAACCAGTCACATTTAGCCAATTTCAATGGCTCGCTTTTTGACAATTGACTTGAAACGGCGATGCATTCCGTTTGATATTGGCCGTCTTCACGGTAATGGATAAAATATGATACGCTGACAAAAACAGTTATGTTGCGTAATTGGTACGCACTAATAAAATAATTTAATTGTGTATTTAGGGAGTTTTAAATGGGAATTTACGCAAATACGTTGCTTATCTGTAGCTCTGTTCTGTGACGTTTTATGTCATAGAACTATACCAAGCCTAGTTGCACTGCCATTGTTGTGTACTGGTTAATGATATTGAGTTCTTTAAAGTTTTAATACACAAACTTTGTCACATTTCTGTACTCTTGATACAATGGCAGGGATGGTTAGTGCCATGTGTAGTTGCGCATGTCGTTGTTGTGTTCCAGTTGAATGACTTTCGGCGCTGTTATGCCCCATTAAAGGACATAATATCATGGTTCCCATACCGGGAAGTCGGGAATTTGAAAACAGTAATTCCAGGCCATGAAAACCCCTCGAATTTTACCCAAATCAGTAAAAACCGGGATTTATTCGGTAACAAAATAGTGTTGTGTAGCCTCTCCAAGTGTGGAATCCCGGTGATTTATAAACGTCAATTGATATTCCGTACTTTACGTGACTAAGCCTAGTCTTGCGCTAGGATTTTAAACCCAATAGCCAAAAATGGCTAAACCCTTAACAATTCCTTTAGCCAGATTAGAATGTCTTTAGCCAGTCTTTTGCCGAGATATTTTTAAACTAATTGAAGGCGTTAAAACTTTGCGCTTGCGTACACATCAATAGTAAGTTAAAATAGTATGCTTTATTAACCTATAGGGTATCAATATTTCCACATCATATCATATGCATTCTGCTTTAGTGCTTATAATTACATGTTGAGTTGTACAATATTCAAAACGTTTTAAAAGTTGTATTTAATTTAATGTAATTTTAATTTTTAGCTCGACTATTCAAAGAATAAGAGAGCTTATTTAATCACCCCGGAGTCAGCGTCGGCGTTGGCGTTGGCGTCGGCGTCGGCGTCCCACATCAAGGTTTGCGTGTTATCTGTGTTTACAGTCTATATCTCTTACATTTCTTATCCTAGCACAACCAAATTTGGCCAAGGGCTTCCTTATAGCATTATCTTAAGGGCTGCATAAGCAATTTTGGTTCCTCTCTTTTTTTCTTTTTGTTTACATATTTTTGTGTTGCTTTTGTCAATTCTTAAACATGTTGCCCCTTTCCCCCCAATCGCCTCCCATCCCCCGCCACTCCCACCCCCCCCCCCCCCCCCGCATCCACCAATCACTCGAAACTAGACTTTTTTTTTAATATATTTTTTTTTTTTTACATATTTCTGTGTTTTTTGGTCAATTCTTACACATAGCTTCTTACACATATGTTGCTCCCTCCCTCCCTCCTCCCCCACCACACCCCCGCCCCTCCCCCTCACACACACACTCGAATCTCTTTTGTTTTTTACGTATTTCTGTGTTGTTTTTGGTCAATTCTTACACATACCTATGTTGCCCCACTCCACCCTCCCCCCCCCCCCCCAGACCCCTCCACCCCACCCCACGCACGAAACTGGAATATTTTTATTTAATGTTTATTGTTTTTTCATATATCTGTGTTGTTTTGGTAATTTCTTACACATAGCTTCTTACACATATGTTGCCCCCACCACCCCCTCCCACACACTACCACCCCCACCCCCACCCCCTCCCACTCGAAACTCGTTTTTTTGTTGTTTTTTTCGATATTTCTGTGTTGTTTTTGTCAATTCTTAGACAGAGTTATCTTGGCCCCCCCCCTCCAGCCTCCCCCCCCCCCCCACCACCCCCTCCTCTCAATCCAAATATTTTTATTTGTTTTACCATATTTCTGTGTTGTTTTGGTCAATTCTTACATAGCTTCTTACACATATATGTTGCCCTCCCCAACCCTTGCCTCACCCCCATCCTCACTCAAAACTCGATTTTTTAATTTATCATTTTTACATATTTTTGTGTTGTTTTGGTCAATTCTTACATAGCTTCTTACACATATATGTGTAGTTTTGGTCAATTCTTACACATAGTTATGTTGTGCCCCCAACCCCACCCCACATTGTTGTAGCCTTGTTTTCTGATGGTATATACTAGCTATAAATTTATTATTCTCTGAAAAATCGAATAGTCGAGCTGCGCTGTTCTCAGACAGCTCTTGTTAACAATTGTAAATACTGAAATTTAAAAAAGGACAGAATGAATGCATGCATATAATAAGGAAATACAAAAATGCAGACTCTTGTCACCATTTAGTATTTTCATTAAATGCATTTCAATATGCTAACATTCAGCGAAATAAAATAAATAGCAATATATTTAAAAAATGTAAGGCTAAACTGAGGCATATACAACAAGTTCAACTAACACGAGTTCCAAAGAAGCTAGAAAGATCGCGCTGCAAATTCAGAAATGCTACATACACCAATATTTTGTGTAATCGCACCTTTTGAATTGTTTCATGTTGATTGAACAATCAACCATAAAATGAACCCAATTCAGAAACAGCCGATCAAACACCGGTTCACACTTGCCATTGTTCCAGTTTACGCTACCGTGTGTACAACTAATTAGTAGGCACTTAAAGGGACACATGGCAATCTTGCAGTATTTGAAATGGGTGTCTCAATTTATATATCCAAGATCATTTTTATTTTACCCTGGTTACATTTAAATAAATCAAATTTTAAGTATTCACTATTTCGTCTTATATACTATAAGTTTTAATATATTACTGGTGCAATAATATAAAAAAAATAATAATATGCAAAAACAAATGGCTTAATACAATTCTTATAATTAACATTAATGATTGAACAAATGCAATTGATGTAGAAAAACTAACGGAATGCTGCTAGTTTTTAAAAAATCAAGATTGCCATGTGTCCCTTTAACACTTATCAGTGATCGTAAAGTTCAAAAACACCGACGGGCTGAGTATCTCTGGCTAATTCGTAAGCAAACATGTTCAAACTTTCTGTTTTGATCAGCCATTTTGGCCGCTAGAGGGCGCCACATTTGATGTTTTACCCGGCTCGATCACACAGTTAAATCTGTGGATATTGTTGAGCGCGGAGACACAAACCAGTTGATTGACAGCAAGAGGCGGAACAGTGGGCGGAGTCTTATCGCACCGACAATTTGACAGTGGTTTTCAATAAACGCTGCCATAATTAGTTTGTCGATCTAAATTGATTGTCACTAATTAGCTAAAACTCTCAGCGGGATAGTGGCTTATAAACAGTGAAAGACTTTGTGAATTAGAATTCGGGATTTTCCGAGATCTTTTAGACAAAATCGGTCGGAAATTTGGATTCACCAGACCGCCGATGTCTGGCGAATTTGGTGTGTATTTCTTACGGTTTTCATTCTCCATTTCAGGTTACTTTTCGCCTATGGCGATTTGGCAAATGGTTAACGCGGGCCTAGTAAGCCAATAAAAATTAACCATTGGTATACGTGAACAATCGTAAAGATGTGTTAATGCTCTGATCAATGAAATGTGATCCCAAAATTGTACTTTTGTTTTCGATCGCTGTCGTACAAATTCGTTACCTCACCGGTTGACTCATAAAATATGTTGCCGATTTTAGCCGAGTATTTACGAATGAAACTCGCAATATTCCGTCGTATGTGCAAGCGTCTAATCATTTGAATTGATAAAGCATGTCGTCTGAGAACAAAAATGTCAACACTAAATTTTCCTTCATCGAGAACGGTCTAAAAAACAGCGGGTTAAAGTCAATACTTGTCGAAAACAATAAACTAACATCTTGTGTGGTGTCACATATTAGTACTGCGAACAATTTAACGTTTTTGCAACAACAGTGTCGGACAGACACAGGTATAAATTGTCATTGAAAACAGTGGGAAAACCTGGAAAAAACCTTGAGTTTTGTTCTCAGAAAACTGTGGGAACCCTGTAATACACTCCCTTTGTACAGACTAGTTCTCCTGCTACCCTGGCTGGCATTCAACAACTAGTGGCTTATATCATTGTCATGTGCCGGTTGAATGAATGTTGAAAATGTGTTACGGACCCCTGCACATTTAGCCAGTAGAGCATCCACAGACTCTTTCACCTCTTGTCTGCACCGTATTTTCAAAACTATAACACTTAGAGATACCAAACTTGGTATGTGGATAAATCTTGGGATAGCTGTGTGTCGCATACCAAAATAAGGCCACTGTGACCTTGACCTGTGACCTCTGTCATAGAAAATGCTTGTCCGGACCGTATTTTCAATAATATAACACTAAGTGTTAGAGATAACAAACTTGGTATTTGGATACATCTTGGGATAGCGGTGTGTCGCGTACCAGAATAAGGTAATTGTGACCTTGACCTGTGACCTCTGTCATAGAAAATGCTTGTCCGGACCATATTTTCAATACAATAACACATAAAGATACCAAACGTGGTATGTGGATACATCTTGGGATAGCGGTGTGTCGCGTACCAAAATAAGGTCACTGTGACCTCTGTCATACCCCGAACATTGTGAGAAGCATCAGTATGAAGTGGAACTGCGCATATACATGAAGTCATGGGGTATGCGTTTGCAAGGGTATTAATAACCTTCAGTGATAGTTTTAGTTTGACATTCTTTTGATCTACATCTTTATTAATTTCGCTTAGTTTTGAACACTCTTTTTTTGATGTCTGGGCGATCTCTGTAGTGTAAGGAAACACGCTTTTCTTTCGAGAAAAGAGATTCAAGTTCAAGTCTTGGCAGGGACCTGACACACTGAGTTGTACATACAATTTTTCTTTTCCACATCAGTAATGTTGTTTTTGTACAGCATGAACTTAAAAATATGTACATTTGATAGTCATTCATCATATTATTACCGTATGTTAATTGTCATTATTCATACATATTCAGAGTATGTTTTTGTCTCGCCTTTTCGAAGAAAAAAAGAGACATAGGTGTTGCTGTTCCGGCGGCGGCGTCAACATTCAAGTTTTGCGTTTAGGTCATTTTCTCACAAACTGTATGCACTAGACCTTTCAAACTTTGCTTATAGTTGTATCATGGGTGGTACATCGAAAAGTGACAAGGCAAATGTGGAAGTGACCTTGACCCTCCAAGCAAAGGGCAGATAACTTACTAATTTTTAGGTTCAACTTTTGCATTTAGGTCACTTTTTCACAAACTGTATGTACTACACCTTGCAAACTTTGCTTATAGTTGTATCTTGGGTGGTACATGGCAATGTGACAAAGCAAATGTGGAAGTGACCTTGACCCTCCAAGCAAAGGGCAGATAACTTAATAATTTTTAGGTTCAACTTTTGCGTTTCGGTAGCTTTTTCACAAACTGTATGCACTAGACCTTGCAAACTTTGCTTATACGAGAGGCGCCCCACTTATATTTGAACACTTTTGTTTAAGGTGGGTTTTTTCAGCGGAAGTGATTGTCATAAAAAATACGTGATTTAATGATGTGAAACTGTCATTTAGAACATATGCATTTAAAAATAATATCCAATTTCACGCGGTCCTTTTTAAATTGCATTTTGAATAAGGTGTACACCATTTTCTAATTTGAAGCCTATATGTTGCTGTTGCCGTGGAGTTTTACCTTAAACAAAATAATTGCACTAAATGCATATCATAATTGTTTAAACCTGGGTTTATAATTTAAATATGATCGTATGACTGTTTTATTTTAAGACAAAAATATAGATGCTGAATTAAGAGCTCGACTTTTTATCGCAATATTAAAACATTAACAGATAATAGGAAAATTTGCTCCTGTGTTACTGATAATTTAATAAATTAACCAAAATAACTGTTTTTATCATATTTTGTGATATAAAAACATGAACAGTTATTGTAGATGTATATCATACATGTATATCGTATACCTTATAAAGATATATTTGGTAAACAAATATATTATTTTCATTATTATTTGCAAATGTGTGTGTTTTGACCCTAAATTTTAAGTTATATATTTTTCTATCTTTTCTTTTGAAAAACTTATGAAACTTGTTTTTTATAGCGAAGGACGTCACAAAAATGCCTGCAGTTAATGTTTTGAACTAGACGCTTTCGTAAATTTAGTCATTTTCATAGTTGAATTTCATGTTAATTTTCGCTAAAATCTTGAAAATCGACAAATTAAAAAAAAATGCATATTACACTTTTCTACGTTCAGGCCATATTGGATTACTATAACCTTTAACGATATTTTAAAAGCATTTGTGTTAAGATTTGTATTGCAGTTATTTTTATAATTGACGATTTTTGCTTCAAAATGTCATTCTCTACCCATTTTTAAAAATGCGGATGCAGCAACATTAGAAAGCACATAATAGTGCATGTCATAATGTTTCATACCGAAGGAATCATTAGACTTGACATTACAATCAACATATTCGGCGAGAATTTCAAGATAGTTGATTCAGTTACACAATAAAAGTGTTCAAATATAAGTGGGGCGCCTCTCGTAGTTGTATCTTGGGTGGTACATGGCAATGTGACAAAGAAAATGTGGAAGTGACCTTGACCCTCCAAGCAAAGGGCAGATAACTTAATAATTTGTAGATTCAACTTTTGCGTTTAGGTCACTTTTTCACAAACTGTATGCACTATAGACCTTTAAAACTTTGCTTATAGTTGTATCTTAAGTGGTACATTGCAACGTGACAACGCAAATGTGAAAATGATCTTGACCCTCCAAGCAAGGGCAGATAACCTTATAATGTTTACCTTCAACTTTGGCGTTTAGGTCACTTTTTCACAAACTGTATGCACTAAGACCTTTCAAACTTTGCTTATAGTTGTATCTTGAGTGGTACATTGCAACGTGACAAAGCAAATGTGGATGTGACCTTCACCATCCAAGCAAAGGGCAGATAACTTTAATTGTTACATTTACATCACTTTCTCATGAACTGGAATTATGCACTAGATGTTTTAAACCTAATTTATAGCTTAATCTTTGGAAGAAAACATATTCTATTTTGACATAGTTGTGTCTTAGGTAGTGCTTTTTTTTTTTGGATGCCTGGATTTCATCTATGACCTTGACCTACCTTTTCGAGCTGATGATTTTTAGCTCTACCGGCCAAAGGCCTTCATTTTTCATCCGATCTTTACCAAACTTTACCAGATTGTTAATATCAATGAAAGCTCGCACAAGTTCGAAACCAGCCAGATCGGACCAATAACAGCGGAGTTATGGCCTTTGGTTTAGTTAAAAATGCTATATTTTGCCTCGTTAATACGATAGGGCTTTCATTTTTCATCTGATCTTCACCAAACTTTAGCAGATGTTTTGCCTTTTTTTTTGTTATTGGTATATATATATATATATATATAGGAAGAAACATTTGTGAACTACCAAGGACAGACAACCTTCGGACGAACTACGGCAGGGCGCCTAGCTATGACGAGATACACAGAAATCAAGCATATGAATTCACTCCTTAAAAAAGGTAGCTGCAACACATGTTGATGAACTGTATCTCTACATTATAACACGCTCGTCTGGAGGCACAATTAACATATAGACGCATACATACATACAATTATAGCTCATATGAGTGGGCCACAGTTAAGCATTCAACCACACACAGCTATATTGAGGCAGTGACAATGAAAGGTGCCGGATCTTGGGGATACGGTGAATTCAGTAAATTTAATAAAGGAAGAGAATTTGAACTCACTACGGCAACTTTCTAAATTGGGATCTCGTGAGAGATTCACGTTCACAAGGCAGAATTATATATAGGGAGAAACATTTGTGAACTACCAAAGACAGATAACCTTCGGACGAACTACTGCAGGGCGCCTAGCTATGACGAGATACACAAAAATCAAGCATATGAATTCACTCGTTAAAAAATGTAGCTGCAACACATGTTGATGAACTGTATCTCTACATTATAGCAGGCTCGTCTGGAGGCACAATTAACATATAGACGCATACATACATACAATTATAGCTCATATGAGTGGGCCACATTTAAGCGTTCAACCACACACAGCTATATTGAGACAGTGACAATGAAAGGTGCCGGATCTTGGGGATACTGTGAATTCAGTAAATATAATAAAGGGAGAGAATTTGAACTCTCTACGGCAAATATATATATATTATTATTTTTTTTTTTTTTTTTTTTTTTTAATTATTATTTTTTTATTAATTTTCTTATTTCATTATTTATTTTTTTTGGTGTGTACGCCGTGTTAGCAGGAAGCATTGCTGTGCCTATTGGTGTACCAGAAGTAAATCAAATCCCATTGAGTCCAATGCAATATTGAGCAAGCTTTTTAGTTATCAATTTTTCAAAATGAAGTTCAAACTAAGATTCACTTACATGTTCTTAGTCATGAGACCTGCCTCTCTAGAAAACTGCTGAGAAAAGTAGGGGTCATGTGGCATATAAGAAAATAAAATTCTGATCTTTGTTGATACCGTGAAAAAACTGCGTTCATTCAGCACCTCTTAAATGTGTTCTACTTTCACTTTCAACACTGTCAAGTTGACAAATAAAATCATCATACAACCATGCAAATGGTTTTTAGCTATCACAAACAAGTCAATAAAGTCATTTCAGCCAGAAAAACAGGCCTTAAATACTCAAAAATGCCTTTCATCACAAAACAGTTAGGGATTATATATTTGGGAACTCCTTTCGACTACACCAGGCATGAATACCACATTGATTTACTTCCTGTATGCCTATAAGAACCCCTAATTGTGAGTGAATTTTAAAAACCTCTCTTCTGGCAAAGCCTAGAATATAGCGAATAAAAAAATCATACATTTTGTCGAATCGGTTCAGTATTGATCAAGATATGCGCGTTTAAAAAAATGTACAGTGCAGTCGACAGCGATGAAAAATCTGTAAAAATGTTCACAGTTTTACCTATCTTAACTGTTATATAAAATGACACTGGGCATATCTGTACTTAGTCTAATGGATAAATGCTTAAAAAAGTCAGTAAACCTGAAGAAATCAAGATGTTTACTTCCCAAAAGTGCTATATAAGTGCAAAATATTCTGATTTTCATGCCAAATTCAGATTTACAAGGCAATTTGGTGTATTTGTGGCATCATACCTTAATTTGGTGGCACAACATGCATATATAAACATCCCAATTACTCAGAAATGCAAATCTGGTACTAGCTTTGTGATTAAAAGTTCAGTTTCTATGACTGGACAGCATACTTTGCCTACTGTACTCTCTGACATTTTCTCAGAAAGTTCAATTTTAGGGGGTAAGGGGAATATTTGGTGGTGTCACACCTATACAACTTCACTTTTGCAAATTATAATGCTGAATTATCATTGCAAATACAAATATCGACATGTTAACAACACACAAGCCTAGTTTTGTTGAAAAATGTCTCTCCAGGTCATCATTTTTGTTGGAGCTATAGTCATTGCGAAAAGTAAAATACTGTTTCGGTAAGAATCCGAGAGAAAATGAATATTCACATTACGCCGCCTTATAGGTGTACCAGAAGTAAATCAAATCCCATTGAGTCCAATGCAATATTGAGCAAGCTTTTTAGTTATCCATTTTTCAAAATGAAGTTCAAACTAAGATTCACTTACATGTTCTTAGTCATGAGACCTGCCTCTCTAGAAAACTGCTGAGAATAGTAGGGGTCATGTGGCATATAAGAAAATAAAATTCTGATCTTTGTTGATACCGTGAACAAACTGCGTTCATTCGGCACCTCTTAAATGTGTTCTACTTTCACTTTCAAAACTGTCAAGTTGACAAATAAAATCATCATACAACCATGCAAATGGTTTTTAGCTATCACAAACAAGTCAATAAAGTCATTTCAGCCAGAAAAACAGGCCTTAAATACTCAAAAATGCCTTTTATCACAAAAAAAGTTAGGGATTATATATTTGGGAACTCCTTTCGACTACACCAGGCATGAATACCACAGTGATTTACTTTCTGTATGCCTATTGCATTTTTTTCAGGTTCGTTGATTTTTGATGGAGTTACGGCCCTTTGACATTTTTTTTTTTAATTTCTTGTTGGCGTTACTCCTCCTAAACGCCTTGTTGGATTTCAACGAAACTTGGCAGGAAGTATCGGTAGATGTCTAGTTGTGCATATCGCGCTTTTGTTCCAGTTTGCTGATTTGGCACTTTGACAGTTTTACTTTAAATTTCTTGTCGGCGCTACTCCTCCTAAATGGTTTGTTGGATTTCTATAAAATTTGGCAGGAAGCCTCAGTATGATGTCTAGTTGTGCAAAGCATGGTATATCAATGAAATGTTAGGACAAGTTCGAAAACCAGCTAGATCTAGTTAGTAACGACAGGTTATGGCCCTTGATTTGTTGAAAAATGCTAAATTGTATTTTCCTTTGTTAAATCTGTAGTTACTGCATTTTTTATCAGATCTTTACCATATTTGTTTAGAATGTTAATATAATCTAAAACAAGACATAAACGGTAACAAAAATGCATCGAGCATTTGTATAAACCATTTCTATATCAGTTTATACAATGTTCAATATTCAGCTTTCACTTTAGAGGCATATACTTCAAGATAATTTACCTTATAGTAGGTACATGTATTGGCTATTTTCAGAATCCTACTCGTTTTACAACTTGCTGTTACATTAAAGGTGTTTCTGGGTTAAAGATTTGCTACATGTACATATCTTAATACATCAATGATCCATTAAATCTGCTTAGAGCACACTAGTTTATGGTCTTACCAGCGGGCATCCTTCCGTGAGAAAAGTGTACTGGAAGTGGTTTCCGTATAGTCCAAAAGTCAGTGGAATCAAACGCATGTTCTGAGCTTCGATGTCTGATAAAATTTAGAAAATTAGATTGTTTGCTTTGTTTTGTTTGTGTATAGAATGTAGACAAAGACAGTATAATAAATACTCATTTTTCTGTTTCTTAGTATGAATAAGTATAAATAAGCAGATAACGTCTATGTATATACATTCCATAAAGTGGTATATTGCTGTTTTTATTGTATCCAATTGGAATGTAGTGTCATAATAAACATATAGTAGAACACGTTATTGCCATGACTTACGTTCGGGGATGCGTATTGGTCGTGTCTCTCAATCGCCTGGCACGGATACACCTTGCTACAGCAACTGCTATTAGGAATAGTAGCACAGTTGATCCTGATGCTATCCCAACATACACTATGGCAGACCATTTCGATTTTGCTTCAATTGCTCTATGTAATACATCAACACAAACATATATACATATGGACAATAGAATATGGTACATCCATACTTAAAAATACTATCTCCGATAAATTTGGCACTGATTTAATATAAAGTGGTGTTTCTACCTACTAATTAACATTTCCCTTTGAAATATAAATGTATGTCTTGAGTACACCTTCGCCCTCAGCGATCACAATTAAGTGTCTTTGAATTATATTAAAACATTTCCCTATTTTTGAGGAGATTTTTCTTTTCTAATATCCTACAGCTATATTATATTAAGCAATAAATGCATCGTTCATGGTGTGCGTATTTTGTATACACTTATTGATAGGAAGCTTTAAATTAATTTGTTTGTTTGTATATATTGTGTTCTACGTCATTTTCAACACATTTAAGGTTATATATTACGGTCGATTTTTTGTCGGGGAGGCAGACCACCCACTTTTTCTGGGTAGAATCTGTACACCTCCTATCATCCGTAAGAATCGATACTTCCTCACTTAAAAGTCGAGCTCCCAGTGTGATTCGAACGCGCAGCGGTGAGAGGCGAGAATATTTACAATGCAACGTCGTTAATCACTCGGCCACGGAGACGTCTAGCTTTATATTAAACAGGTACGATATGAATGTGTGATTGGATTTATCACATTCTTCAAATTATTAACTCCACAACTGCCACATAACGAACTAGTATTAGAGACACATGTCGTATGTTGCATCGGTCTTTTCCGCCCCACAACGAGAGAAGTCGATAATGCATATCCGTTTTCCGTGACCCGTTGGTGATCAATACAGGGATAAGACGAGGCAATTTGTATTAAACATCAAATTAAAGACCGAGCGATGGTTAGGGCTTTATTTGCATACATATATTACAGTGTTTCATTATATTTATGGTATATATTTAGTACACTCCGATAGCGCAAGTTAAGCGATATATACTACACAATACATATTGAAACTAAACGATACTTTCCGATTGAAGGCAACGCACTTACTTGCATTGTGGTTTATTGTTCTCGACAATGCATTCCGAACCACCAGGATAGTTGAATATTGCTTCAAATGCATTGCACAGACTTGTATTGGCTCTGAATATTACTGTATAATTATAAACACTTTAAGTTATCCAGCAAAGTATAGCATACTATTTAAAGCGACGTAAACATCAACGTAACATAGTACATATTATAATGAAAAGTATTTCATTAATTAAATGCAATTAGTGAATCACAAGTAAACTATTCCAATAGATGCATACAGTTTATGTCACATGTACATGCATTTAAATGTATGCCAACTTTGAATATTTCCAACATAAGTCGTCTCACTTTTTATAA
Source organism: Cyrtodaria siliqua (assembly GCA_037043455.1). Lineage (NCBI taxonomy): Eukaryota > Metazoa > Mollusca > Bivalvia > Adapedonta > Hiatellidae > Cyrtodaria > Cyrtodaria siliqua. The sequence continues at coordinate 76,967 of JAWPHD010009496.1, forward strand.
TAGAAGTGTAATTCCGTGAGCTATTAACAGCTCAGTGAGCAAATCTCATGCTTCATTAGAAAAAAAACCTTCGACGAGATTTAACATTATGTTAATAATATGTACTATAGAAAACACATATTAGGTTCTAACGGACCTGACGTTCCTGATGAATCAAAAAGGCCAAGTTTATGATATCCACCGTCTGATTTTGAAACTCTGCAACCTGCCAATGACGACGACGCCCACAGCACTGTGCCAATAGCACCTTCCGTGTCATCAATAAATAGGTAAAAGTCTACAATCACAGAGCCTTTCTTAAAATGTAATGGAAATGACTTATTTTACTATACATCAACGAAAACAAAAAAATATCACATACGCAGATTTGATGCGCGTTGGTGTGCGTACTGTTCCGGTGACGTCATCGGTTCAGTATCTCGGTGAAATTTCTATTTTAAACTCATCATAACTTCAAAAGTATTTGACCGATTTCAATAAACTACCACTCATTTTCTTAGTTACGTTATTTCCTCCAATCCAACGATATAACGTTCATAGCAACTTTTCGAAAATGTCGAAGTCTGCATGCTGGTGTATTATGAATATACGTATAACGTCAATTGCTGCTTCTTAGAAGTAAAAGGAAGAAATACACGTTAGTTAGCTTGAAAATATGTTTTTTACTTATCAAAATCTGATAGAATCTCTCCAAGTCTAGCCAAAATCGCTCCAATGTGTGAAGTGAATTCAAACCTTCGTTTTTCCCTACGATTTTGTTCTGAAGATCATAGCGTAGCGAAGAAATCAGAAGCTAGCCGGGTGACCGAGATTACGTTTTAGACTGCTCCACAGCTGTCATTAAAATAGACGACTGTCAGTAGCCACTACACGTGACCAAACTGGAAGGCATTCATTGGTGAAACATGATCGGACGAGACCCGCCATCCAATTAGTTCGTCTATTAATAGATTGTGTATTGAAATTGTGTACGCGTAATTGATTAAATCTGTAGAAGATGACATATCAAAAACTAAGTTTGATTTATTGTGATGTGTGGATTGATTGATTGATTATAAAAAGAAAATGTAACTGTATTACTGTATTACCCTGTTTGAATGACATATAATGGATACAAGGAATTTTACTTTTTTATGAGGGGTTGCGATGGGGTAATCCGAGCCTTCTCTAACCCTAAAAGCCTTCTTCTTTTTTTTTATTCTTTTTTTTTCTTTTTTTCTTTTTTTTTTTGGTGGCATTTTACACAGCCAGATGAAATATCAAAATCGTAAAAAGTACTGGTTATTGGCTCGGATTAGCGAAGTGTGGGGTGGGGGGGAGATGGGGTGGGGGAGGGGCGGGGGCTGTCGGCCGGAGTAACACCGAGGATTTGACAGAAATTAACTCCTGTTTGAAAGGAAATGGATATTCTAGTCCAAAATACCCACCCACCCCACCTCCACCCACTCTGGAACAAAGTAAAGAAAAATAACACTTACGTTTTTTCCCTCAAAAATATCCTAGGCTTACAGAAACAAACACTACCCTAGGAAAGCTTTTCATCAAACCACGACCTCCTAAAAAATCTATAAAATATCCCCATGGATTTTTATCTATATATAAAAAAAATCTCAGAAATACCTCCCTGTGTATTTTTCCTCTACCCCACCCAACACATCTCGCAAATCCCTTGCAGCCTACCTCATTACCTCATGCGCTTACCTAAAAATCACCTCCAACAGAAACATTTCTTGACAAGAGGTTGAGAGGGGCTGTTGTCCGAGGGCCTTTTTTAAACTTAGGTATGCAATGATGCGTTTTGGCGTATATCTGACAGAGAACTTGTGTGGTATTTGAAGAAATAATTTTTTGGCCAAATTTGAGAATTAACATTTCACAAATGTGCATTACTAACACTGAAATCAAATAAACAAATGTTGACCCCAACCCCCTCTGGCTTCAGTTTTCATAGAATTTTTGGGCTGTTTTCCTTCATTATTATTTTTTTTAATTTTTCAAATTGATGTATAGACTCGGGCCTATATGGCCTAATAGTAGATACACCTCCACTTCCCCAACATCGCCTTTCAAAAATGTTTCATTTCTTACTGGGTGGTATTACTTATGAGTGTTTATAATGATTATGTCGACATGATTTAAAATAAAATTGGATTAAAGGGACATTATACAATTTAAATTAAAGGGACATTTTCCAATATTATTTGGACTTTATTCTAAAATCGGATTTTAAAGAAATGCGGGATCTTAAATAATGTGTTTTCTGTAAGTAAATATTTTTCATTGTACAATTTGAATAAAAATAGTTGTTGCTGGTTTTGCATTTTCTTGTTACTGTTCACCAGTAACAAGTGGGAACGAATATTGCGTAAAGAGCGCAGTTAGACCAACACTCTTGACACTGGGGGTACTGACTTACGACAGAACCCGGTATAATACTAATCCGAGCCTTCTCTGACCCTAAAAGCCTTTTTTATTTTATTTTATTTATTTATTTGTGTGTGTGGCGATTACGATATTTCATCTGGCTGGTGTAGATGAAATATCAAAATCGTAAAAAGGGCTGGTAAGGTCAGAGAAGGCTCGGATTCGTATAATACCAACAATAGGACTACCCTGTAAAATGTTGCTCCTAGATTAGGAATTAAACATTTTCTATTTCTCTGGATGCTCCCGTTGCTGTCCCATCGCCACCCAGGTGGGTGGGTGAAATAAGTTATTATAAGTGCATATTTGTTTTTGTGTGTATCCACCCAGTTATTACTAATATCCTACAACTTTTTCACAGGTACGAACATTCTAACAAATCTAAAAGAGCACAAAAATGGAAAGGGTGGGGAAGGTAGTAGGGTTGGGGTGAGTGTAATAACGCTCAGAATAACGTTTCGCCTAAATGTTTATTCCTAAAAAAAAGGCTCCGCAAACTTGATAGAATGCAGGCCTTTATATACATATTAAACGCCATTTAAATTAAAGTGTGTTATTATTTATTTTTTATATACATGGAGATAAAACTGAGAGACCATTGCCAAATTACAGGTCTGTTTTGACGCTAAAATGTTGATAAATTAGCCTGATATGGAAAAAATAAATAATAAAAAAAGACGTTACTAGTATATATTTTTTTCCCTCAATGTGTACGCATGCTCTACATACATACAGGTGCCCTAAATGAATTTTCACCAATGACACAGGTAGTTACGCTCTTTTCTTTGATGCAATTATTGGCGGCTGTATATCTTTCTTGGCTACTTGTTTTAGACCCTTGTTGAATATTCACTTATTGAACAATAGGCAGGAATGGGATATTCCAGATAGTATATATCTAATTATATGCACCGCACTCCCCCTCCCCCGTCACACACACACCCTATCCCGATTATATTAATTATTTATATTTTAGCCCTGGATTTAAACAATAAAAATAATAAAAAAGCGTTTTACTTCAGATTCTGCAACATGGACAATCTACAAAATACCTCCCTTAATCCTCTGCAAATCCCTTTCTTACCTCCGCCTCATACCTACATAAAGCGTTCACCTCTAGTATATCTACATAATAACCCTTAGGTAGTTTTAGCATGGTGAACTTGTTCACCAAGCTATAGTTACCGTGTTTTTTCACGAATCCTAACTACAGCCTCACTGATGAATCGACGCATTGCCTGAAAAAGAAGACCCATATTTTAACGGGTGTTTCTTATTTTCTAGTGCGGATACAAATATGGTAATATCATTTAGAAATTTCAAATAATTTCTTCGATACATTGTTTAAGTTATATATTGTTTATGTAGCTACTTCATCTATTGTTCCATCGTTTTGCTGTGCGGTCTATAAATAGATCAATCATATCATCACGTGATCATCACGTGATCTTGCATAAAATGTCCAACAATATATTCATACGCCGTATCGATCTCTCTCCTAGGATAGTTTATTGAGATTTGTAACCAGTTAATTTTATAGCAACACCATCAAACGCATATCTTCCATCTTTCTTGGAATTATATATTTAAGAACTATACATATATGTTGTAACATGGCCTTAATAATATTCATATAATATTTAATAATTTTGGTCAATAATGGTTATCGCATAAGCAACTATTCTTTGTAATTCCTTCTCCAATTGCGCGCGAAATTTCATCTGGTACCATACTGGTACACATCGCCTGTCTATACCTCGATAACACGGACGGTAACCATTCCCGCGCGTCTCTTTGAGAGGAGGTCATTACATTCTGAACAATGTAATCGTAAATATATGTGGTCTTTGATGTTTTATGAATACATGTGTGACAGAACAGAACGCCGCCAGACTGTACCGAAATTGAATCCCATTAGATGAAATTGCGTAGCTTTGACGGAATGGCGGGGAATTTTGTATCGGAGTTCGTCTCAAAAAGCTGAGGTTTTCCTCCACCAATTCAACTGGCCGCCATACATAACTAATTGATCTGTTGATAAATGGAGTAAAACACCATGCAAAAAAAATAAAAAATAAATAAATAAAACCGAAACCGCTTTGATGAATCCGTTTTGGTAAATCCGTACGTTATAATCAAATGCTAAAACTGAAAATAGATTTTAGGAATATTGTAGTTTTGTATAGCATTGCTGTGTTGATATTATAAATGAATCTGAATGAATAAGAAAATTAGTGATATATATAAAAAACAACATAAGATACACAATCTGTAATAAACCAAAAAAGAGGTGTATTTTCCCTAGCAGCTCTAAATAAAATAGGGTAGGTGAGTAGGGATTATTTTTTTTTGCTTAAAAAAGTTTAGGGTCGGTCGGCCGAGGGGAAACACACCTAATTTTTTGGCTTTATCTCAATAATCTGAGGCCTAAAAAAATGTTTGCTTCTACTTTTGTGACCCATAGGGATCTGTACAATAAATATTTCTATGTGTTTACTCAATTTATTAGCTTTCGGTCAAAGGCCAGAATGTACATTTACCACTAAACCACTACATTATTGCTCAATCCAATGTATTAAAGGAATACATTTTATTTTTTAAATGCATGGCACTGAATACCATCAGGTCACGTCAAAGTAAGTGAATCCAGAAGGGATTGTTAACTTTGCTCGTGACCAGATGCTATTCATAGTCCCATGAATGTTAAAAAAATAAAATGTATTCTTATATTTATATTATTATTGTACTCAATCAATACCCATATGTCCCGTTTCTCAACCATTTTCTTCTCTAAATTGATAAAAATGCAGAATAACACCTATATTTATCACGACAAATATGACAGCGTAAACGTTTAGCCTCGCCTTCCTAACCCTTTATAGTATAGTCACGTCAAACGTCAGTTGTTTTTTCTTGAAACGTCATAGTTTTAAGTGCGCGTGAAGCAATTAAAATGTGATTCATGGTCAAATGGATGTTTCTAGTTTTGTATGTGTTATTCAAGTACTTACATTAGAAATGTAAATATAAATGAATGAAATGAGGTTATCATGAACAAAATAATAATTAAAGTAAACCTTGAAGTTCTTAAAGTATACAATTTTTTTCTATTAATATCACTTTTTGGCTGACCACTTGATATATAAGCCAGGTGAGAAACTCAAAGAATGGCCGTTCAGAGTTAAACTATTTGTAAAGAGCACTGAGTCTTAATATTAATTACCGCCGCATATTTGCAAATAAAACCTTCAACATAGATAACTGCGAACTACAATTAACACAAATCAAATTCTAACGACTATCTATATATGTATATGTAAATGAAAATGCGATATTAAAGAATTGAAACAGGAAAAGAACATGCACACAATACACTATTAATAATGGCTGGGTAACAATATATCAACTATGAAGTGTTATATATCACTGCAAAGGCCATTATTTTCTTTTTGGAGTGTTGATAACGTTATCAATAAAACTGGGATTTTGCAATTGATAAAACATGCGAATTACTGGAATTAACGTTAAAATGTTGATGTCCCGCGTTACATTTCCTTCTCTATAGTAACGAGTAAATGCTGATATTTGCGTAAATTGCTCGGGATATTTTTTATGAAATCTTGATATTCATTTAAATAACGTCTGTTCCTTCAATGACGTCCTGACGTATTTTCTGTGTTTACTTTGAAAATGCAAAAAAAAACACAAGAAAATGAAAAGCGGCTGGAATGTCCAAGTAATTGCGTTGAAACCATTATTTAGCTGTTATGTACGTGAGTAAATACACCAAAAGTATACTGATACAAATATTTTTTTCTTAATTTTATGTTTTTATCATGATTTTAAAGAAAAAAGTCGCGGCATTTTTGCAACGCGAAAAAATCTTTGTCCTATGAAATGTCCCACTCTTTAAAAAAGCGAATTTTTGCTGTATGTCTGTATTTTTACGTCACGAAAATTATTGTTTGAGTTTGTTTAATAGTTTTTTTTAGCAGATTATTTTGATATATGGCTTTTGTTACAAAGAACGATCATTTATCTATGTTATTGAAAAACATTTGTCCGACACTTCGTCCCATACTTTTTTTAGCAGCGTTACTCGTTAAACAACATGGCGCGTTAACTGTCATTATATGACTTAATAAGCGTGTAGCGATCAATATCAATAGCATTCATTTTGTTTTTCTTTCTTACCTGTACTGTCCTACGGAACTTAATAAGATGCACTCTCTTTAATTTTATTTTTATAACATGTTCATTTTATAACTATTAAGCAAATCTGAAAGTCCCAGAAATATCTGACGACAATTCAAATAAAAAAAATCCGGTTTCATGCATATATTGAACCATTCAAATAGTAGATAATATTACTATTACCTCCCTTTAGTTACTATTTATGTAAAAAAAATACATTTTTTATTGTATATTATGAAACAGTAGCTTGGAAACACTGCTTAGAAATGTTTATGAAAAATATAAAATCAATGTGGACATTTACGAGTTAAAAATATAGTATACTATTGTAATAAAAAGGCGATGATAGTATTGACTATTACGGAAGAGGGACTACCTTAGAACACCACCACCACCACTCAAATCAGAAATAATCCACTCTCTCATTTTTGCCCTACCGAGAGCCTAACCTGGTTGAAGATAATTAGACGTTATTTTTGAAATAATTTTATATAATAATATTGATTATACACTGCTAACATTATTGCGCAATACACAATAATAGATATGTAGAGATTATTCTCACAACTGAGATAGATAGTATTGACGTTTTAACATAAAATATTGTATTCAAAAAAGGACTTTGCAAAATGGTGTATTGTAATGTACTCAATGATTTATATGTAACTATAACTTATGTCAAGCTTCTAATTTTTTTTGAGACGTACATCTCACGTTATTTATTGTTTGATTTGAAATTCATCACGTTGTGATATACAATATGTTTGAAAGTAGATTTTCGAAACTTCGACTTTAATACTTTATTGACATACACATTTTTTTGAGATAATCGTATTATTATTATAATCCAAAAATTTAAAAACAAAATCCAAAAACTTAGCTTTTAAACGTATATGAACCAATTGCTATTTTTAACAACAAAACATAGTTTTAGACCTTAGCAAAGATAAAACTAATAGTAATAATAATAATAATAATAATAATAATAATACTAAGCACAGTGACTGTAAAAGAAATCCAACTATAATGTAAACACTCTATTAATATATAAACCTTTTAGTTGCAACAGAGTTTTACAGCTACACAAGATCTTAACTGGTTTAACTTTCATGTGTACATGATAATCCACCAAAATAGCAAATCCAAACTTTCTCGATAATATGTTACACTAGTTCTATTTCCCACATGCTATATGTTTTGCCTTCTTTATACAAGGCGGTATTTATCCAGGACATATAACATCTTTTTAAATTACACATTACCAAGACATTTATAACAAACGGTATGAATCCATATATGGTGTTCGACTCGTATTAAAAACCATTGATTTCTTCCTGATTTGTAACCATATCCAGATTTCTTAGTTCACACGACCGAGTTTCATTTATTATATTATATACTTGAACGAATACAACGTCTTGCTCTCTAATCATAAAGTTTGACCATGTAGGACTTTTGACTTGCCTTAAATGATGTTCCCGCACCATTATTATAAGACGCTTTGTTTTACAATATTACTGATATTAAACTTGTAACTGAGTTAATTTATTAGTTAAATGCTTACCATTTGATGCTTACTAGTACTCAACGCTCAACTTCTAATACTGAATTTGCGTATAGATATGACGCTGCAGAAGAATACAACCTAATAACAATACATAAGCATAGTCAATAATTAATCAACTAATAATAGTACTTTTATTGTTAAGATGGAACCTCACAATGCAGATGTCAAAGGCTACATACTCGTTTTAACACTTTCTACTCACAGATGGTGCACTAGATATTTAATGTAATGCATAATATCATTCGTCAGAAAAATGTTATCATAATAAAAGTAAACAAGCAAACGTGTAAATGTAATATGATATGGTATATACAAGCAACACTACATACAAAATCGGTATTAAACTCTTTTACTCCTTAAACTTTACAACAAGCTTATAAATCAATTAATTAGCTAACCTACTTCGGTAAAATTCAACTTTGACGGGTATACAAATAAATGCTAGTCTCTTGTAGTAACCCATATAAATAATACAAGCGAAACAAGAAATCGATCGATAAAAATAGTAGTTGAAAATAAAAAATCCTCAATCAATAATACATGAGTTGAACAAGCTTTATTTTGTAAATTATTTACACTAAGCAATCTATACACATATCTGATTCAACCAGTGTAGTTCTCTACTTTCGTTCTATCTCTGTCTCTGTCTCTGTCTCTGTCTCTGTCTCTGTCTCTGTCTCTCTCTCTCTCTCTCTCTCGCGCGCACACACATACACACATACACACACACACATACACTCACACACACTCTCTCTATCTCTCTCGCTCTTTCTCTATGTGTATGCTAAGGGTTTAAAACAACTGCAATTATTGATCTACCTCGACGAAATGTGTGTCCACTTCTAATAATATACCAACCCAAATTCAACTGTTGCAGCAGTGACGAATGAAAACGGCTTGCCACGGGGTTTTAATTTGGAAATCTACACTGTTTCCATCTCGGAAGGTGCAACAATTGGTAGTACTGTCCTTACTGTAAATGTTACCGATAATGACGACACAAACTTTACCTACACCATTATCGGAGGTAACGTAGATAACGTGTGTTTGGTTTGACCGGAACTTCAGGTACCGCAGATATATATGGTGTAGGATCGGGGTCAAAGTTACTGATGTAGGTGCACCTGTAAAAAAGTGTAGGTGCACCTATGAAAAGCGTAGGTGCACCTATATATTTTATGGGTGCGCCTGTAAAAATGTAGATGCACCCATAAAATTGTAGGTGCACCCATAAAATATACAGGTGCGCCTACACTTTTTATAGGTGCACCTACAATTTTACAGGTGCACCTATAAATACTGGTGCACCTGCCTTGTTAATGAAAAGGGTCAAAAGTCACATCCAATCGCATTCCTTGTTACATACTGAAAACCGGAAGTAAAAATATACCACTACCGCTTATTGGAAACTTGGCAACGATGGCGCATTATTGCGATTTTGTGCGTGAATGTTTTCAAATGGTTAGTAACGAAGTGAAAACTTTAACTGACGCGTCTTAGCTAACCGGGCCACCGGGTACCCAGTAGCACAATACTCCTCCCCTGTTTAACTTTCAAGAGCTTACCCAGCTCTTCCGATCTCTCAGACCCCTGGTGCCACTATTCACCGAATTAGCCTCGTCGCCAGTGAAATAAATCAAACGAGAAAAATGCAGGGACTTGAACCCGGGACCCCTCACTTACAGGGCGAGTTCTCTACCAACTGAGCTAACCGGGTCACCGCCCAATATCAACATGCATGCTTCAAAATATTGTTTTTACTATCCTAGCTCCATCTTTTACTATCCTAGCTCTGTGACGGTTGCCTGTGACCAAACCATGGCCTTCCCCAGACATTTATTGCGTAGCAGCCTGCGATCTCTTAACTTCTGGAAACAGACACAGGGGTGTAGCTACATGTACGCAAAGTATGCACCTGCGTACACCCTGTGGCAGGAAAATCCAGGGAGTGGGGCCTGTCTCCGGACACCCCTCGGACACTAGCGTCTACGATGCTTGACTAAACAATTTCTCATGCATACAACCTAAAAATTCCTGACTACACCCCTGTGATATGCCGTGATTCCTTGTTCATGCGTGAGTGACGCCTTAAAATATCAAAAAAATTCCCCTTGTATATAATAAAGTTAAACGTGTTGGCATCCTATTTTATGTATGCAGTTGTGGAAATTTACTGCACCCCAGGTAACTAGGTCAGTAGTTGCCAAACTGAACTACACGTTTAATGTAAACACATGCTGCATGCACTTGTCAGAGAAATACACAGACGGTTTGTGTTTGCATACTGATTTGTTTGCATCTTTACTGCCATATAATTTGATTAGAAATTCAAAGGATCTCGACAGTTAGATTTGCCATGTATTGTATGTTTGATCATCAAAGTAATAATTTAAATGAGTGATAAAATCAGTCCATTATTGTTTGATAATTATTAATTTTAACATGACTGAGTCACACAGTAAGCATTCGTTCAGCCGCAAAATAATCTGAAAACAGCCTAAATTGAAGTGGTTATAACTATTGTTTAGAAAAAATCAACTTAAACTTGCACCCATGCCTGAACGTCCAACTATACATAAGCCGATTCTGAACCAAGAGGAAAAAAACTTGATGCAATCTTGATACTGTATACGGTACTTTTTATGCCCCGCCAAGAAAGTGGTGCGGGCATATAGGGTTACCCTTGTCCAGACGGACGTACGTCCTGTTTTTACATTCAGGTATTTTATTAAGTCAGTTTCTCGGATACCAAAAGCCATACAGGTTTTCATACACACTTGCACACCTTGGTGGGGCCAACAATTACAGTATATTAGTAAATAACACATCATATGAAATGTGCAATAATTTTGGTAAAGATGAAACATCCAATCTGTTGTTACTAAACATATGTTTTTTTACGGTTCTTATTTATTAATAGCTCAACCATATATTTGGGTATGGAGTCCCCTCACATAGAGGACATGGTATTTGTTGGTGGGGGGATGCTTAGTCAAGAAGCACATATCATTTCGGCGTCTAGGTCGGCCCAGTATAACCGGAATTATGGCCCTTTCTTTGTCAAATTTTACATAAAAATGGCTTGTTTGTCTATCTCTTCCCACATTTGTCCAGTGATTGTTATGAAACTTTACGGGAAGCTAACCTATGATGTCAAGATTTGAATATCGTTTCGGTGTCCAAATCGACTCTGTATTACCGGAGTTACGGAACTTTGTTCCTTTCTAATTTTATGTTTTCTGATTGTTTTCAGTGGGACATCCGTGTCCCATGGACTCATTTTTGTATTTTGTGTCGCCTGCATAGCATGGCAGACACCTAGGGATCATTTTGTCCATCGTCTGTCCGTCACAGTTTAACCTGCAACCTAACCTTGGCCATAACTTGAAAAGTATTTCACTTATGAAACTTCACGCACGTCTTCATCTCACCTCAAGGAATGTAGTTAAATAAGTCCAATAACTTTGACTTTCATTTTGACAGCGTTATGCCGCTTTTCATATAACTTAATATCTGGTCCATAATTCATGAAGGATTTAACGTCTACAAACTTTTAGTTACGCATGCACCCCAACCCCAACCCCCACACCCTTTATGTGTTGGAAATAATGATGTTAAACACCAAACAAATTGTCTGACTATACCATGTGTATAGTGATATAAGTCTGACTGTATAAAACACATTGTGATACTTGTCTGACTGTATGATACACATTGTGATATTTGTATGACTGTATGATACACTTTGCGTTACTTGCCTGACTGTATGATACACACTGTGATACCTGTATGACTGTATGATACACATTACGATACTGTCTGACTGTACGATACACATTGCGTTACTTGTCTGACTATGATACACATTGCGATGCTTGTATGACTGTATGATACACATTGCGATACTTGTCTGACTGTACATATGATACACATTGCGATACTTGTATGACTGTATGATATTGCGATACTTGTATGACTGTATGATGCACATTGCGATACTTGTATGACTGTATGATGCACATTGGGATACTTGTATGACTGTATGATACACATTGCGATACTTGTTTGACTGTATAATACACATTGACGACTGTATGATACACATTGCGATACTTGTATGACTGTATGATACGCATTGTGATAATTGTATGACTGAATGATACACATTGTGTTACTTGCCTGACCGTATGATACACATTGATGACTGTATGCTACACATTGCGATACTTGTATGACTGCATGATACGCATTGTGATACTTGTATGACTGAATGATACACATTGCGATACTTGTATGACTATATGATACGCATTGTGATACTTGTATGACTGTATGATACACATTGTGATACTTGTATGACCGTATGATACACATTGCGATACTTGGCTTGGCAGGGAATTATCAGTACCAAGCCTATTTGCGCATGTTGTTGATGTCAATCTACGCGACATGTTCCAGTCCACAGGACATTCGGTCAGACAAACTGGAATTTGTTGTCTGACCAAAAAGCTTAAAGCCATATTTTGTTAAAGCGCAATGAAATGGGTTTTAGGATGTAGGATTTTAGTTTTAAAATTGGACGGACACTCGATGGAAAATTACAAGCAATAAAACGTGATCTCTGGTAGTATTTTAGTTTTAAAAATGGCCGGACACTTGGACCGACTCGGGAATTTTCTGCCGGACATTTCAAAAATGTGCCTGTCATGTCCGACGGACCGACGGTTTTCACGGAGACTGTGATGTGTTCCCCATCAAAGACTCCATATAGCCAGTAGTGCGATACAGGCCCTCTTGTGCCTCTTGTTTATTAGTTTAAACTAATTTATTTTACATCGATTGTAACGAAAGCTCTCTGGACTTATTTTAATCACTCTCGATGTCTTCCAGCAAATGCAGATATTAACTGCTTAGGGACACAACACATATGGTTATGGCGGGGATCGAACCCACGACTTTTTTATCATGGGTCCAACACTCTACTACTAGTTTATTATTGTTTATTATTCATACAAGAAATATTTCTTAACATTCGAAAATGTTTAACTTCTTTCTGTTTCTGTAGTGTACAGTGAAGTGCCTGTTATGACTTATAACACCTAGTGAGAGTGCGCAGTGCTAGTACATTAGTAGCACTTCGGGAGGGCTGTTTTAAAACCCTCAACTGTCTCTGCGTGGACCCCTTTGACTTTGTTTTCCATGTGGTTCCAATGTTCAGGCGTTTTAATGTCTTAACTGCTCAGTTTTAAAAATATTCATTTTCAGGCCTCTATCGTTGTTTACAACTTGTTTATATAATATGTTGTCTGAGACAAAGTCAGTATTTTTTGTTAATGTAATATGTCTTCGATTCCTCGCAGGTTGAATATATTCCTCTGGAGCAATAGCTGATACTAGCCCCTCGACCACTTTGTAAAGACAGACTAGGCGGTTTGATGTCCGTCGATCCTGAAGTGATTGGAGGTCCAATGAGGCCAGCATGCGTCCAATGCACCCTTCATCTTTTGATTTATAAATTGTTAATCCTTTGTTTATAATCTTAAGATCCATAGAAATCAATTCACAAGTAAAAGTAGGGCAGGTTCCTGGATGCTCATTACCTATTATCCCCACCTCTCTCTCTCTCTCTCTCTCTCTCTCTCTCTCTCTCTCTCTCTCTCTTTCTCTCTCTCTCTCTCTCTCTCTTTCTCTCTCAATAACCTTTACTGTGTTTATTTGCAGTTAAAGGACATTCAATTTAATTTTCAAAGCATTATCAAAATACACTAAAATAGCTACATCTATATAATCAAGAGAAGTACACTCCCAATAGATTCGGATTTTATTAAGGCATATATAACAATATAACATTATATAGGTACAACCATGTTTTGGGTTAAATGAAAACATTAACTCTATATTTTACGTATTGCTGTGGTGTACGATATATCGTATGTCAATGTCATGCAGGCTATTAATGGTATTGTTGTGTTATAGATACCCTTGTTTACGAAGGTGTCTTTATTGGGTCGGTTTGTCAATGTCATCGTGAGAATAATATCCGCGTGATATCTAAATGTTAAAGCTGTGGGTTGAAGTTTAGTGTATGACCTAGTTAAAATTGAGATCCCCAAATAAGTCTGGGTGAATTTCCTAAAAAAACAAGTAAGGCATTGTCCTGTTTGCATTTCTGTGAAGAACAATTCAGTCAATGTCCTGTATGCATTGTATAGAAGTACGTCAACATCATTTAATGCTATAGAGTGAGGTTTGGTGCACCCTAGAACCTGGTTCAAACCCCAGCGGCCTTTTTTGCCACTGACCGTTCCAAGGCGGTAGCCCAATTGTCAACCCTTTATTGTTTATGATTTCTTATTATCGCCTTTTATTCATCTTTAATGTTGTTTTATGTTTCTGTGTGTGTTTGTGGTTGACTGTCGTCCTTGAATGCTACTTTTCCTGTTCGATTTCACTCTTTTTTTTTAATATTTCAAGTCTTGTAAACGATTCTCCTTGAAAACAGTTGTTCAATCCTAAAGCGACCTCTGTTTTATTTCCACAGTAAATGGAATTGTATATCAAGCGCGTAAAAATTATAAACATATGGTTGTAGTTCACTTTATTAGACGTTTAAGGACTTTATTTTATTCTGGAAGTAATCGAGCATAAATTTAACTGGTATTTAGATATTTATAATAAAGATGGCACTGTCAACAATTATTTAGATTACAAATGTAGAGGTACATTTAGTAAAATCTAAGATATTTTAATTCTGTTCTGTTCATTAATATTGTTGTATTACTTATTAATAAAGTAAGACGAGTACGTGAACCTACATATCCCTGGCACGAAAATATCATTTAGATCTACCTGATAAAAAATTCTGTATTCGTATAAATTTGGAGAAAAAAAAGAAATACGCAGAAAACTATCGTGTAAGGTAAATTATGCTGAAATTATCAAATTCTAGGTAGAAATACAATACTGTCTAATATATCTGACATTCTGTTATTGTTACAGAACGGTCGGTTACGGTTTGAAAATCTAGTGTACGTGACAGCAGTAGTTATAAACAACATACTGATAAAACAAAATCCATATCACGCGCTATAACATACTCTATACTATGTATACCTTCAACTTATCTAGAGTTAGTACGAAGTATATCTCAAAATCCTAGAGAAATCAATTCCACTGTTGTATCGGCGTAGGTTAACTACCACCAATTGCATGTAAACCTCCGAGGTGTGTACGTGTATCCGCGTAGGTTTACTACCACCAATTACATGTAAACCTCCGAGGTGTAGTCGAATGTAGTTCCTATAATAAAAAGAAATCCCTGCTTTTTTGATGGAAATGAGCATTATAAGTAGGTGGAAAATGCCCATTTCTTTTCGTTTTTGTTGTTGTATGTATAAGAAACGTATTAATAGTTTTTACTGGATCACTGATGAATTGTTTCGAAATTTTGACTCCATGCTTACACTTTGTGAGCAACTATCAATGAAAACATCTGTACCCTTAACCTGTGGTAAACAAACAAGGACTTTCTTACATGTCTTGTCACACCCACCTTTTCTGGTGATTTGCAAGTGGAAAATACGTTTTCTATGTGAAAATAACACTACTGCATTATCCATACTTGAGTTGAAGTTATAGCAAATCATTGATATATGACATTTTAAAATCGTTGTCAATTATGGAAAATAATTGTTGGTTACATACCTGTAGAGCTTTCATATTTGCAGTATTGATTTTCTCATCAATCTCACAGATCTCGTCTTTAAAAACGAAAATCAGCTCTAGCAACCAGCGGTTTCCCGTTTAGAAAAAAATGAATCGAGAGATGTCCATTATGTTGGTGCCTGGGAGTCAGTTAGAAAGAGTTTAACAAAATAACAGAAACACAATGCATATATTAGCATCCAAATTCGTTAACCAAAACTACTTCAACCAGATAAGTTCTACACCGTACCAAAAATGTGCGAATACACCGTACGGATATCTGTCAACTTGTGCTTACACTACACCGTACCGTGTTCAAATAGCCTTGGGTACACAACATATCATCGCGACAATTTTCAAACCCATAAAACATTTACATTCAGCAAGTTATGTGGTTAAAGGGTGTTTACATACACTCTCAATGGAAGGATTATAATATGTATGCACCTTATAGAAGTCAGAATGACTCTAAATGACTCCCAGGCACCAACATAGTGATCATCTCTCGATTCATGTTTTTTTAAAAAGGGAAACCGCTGGTTGTGAGAGCTGATTGTGGTTTTAAAACCGGAGGTCTGTGAGATTGATGAGAATAATTCAAGACATTAAACCTTTCCTGATACTACAATAATGATTATATATAATATAAACGATGGATATGAAAACATCCAGGTGAAATAACTGGGCACCTACCTTCCGACGTAAACATTGTCCGCTATCTTGAAAATAATAAACCGTACCAAAACATCTACACCGAAACCGTACTAGACAGTGAATTCCAAGCACAGAACATCTAGAACCTAATAAAGAACTCAGTGAACAATAAAGGACCATCTAGTACATAACAAAGAACTCAATGCCCAAGAAGGAATCATCTAGCACTTAACAACGAATTCAGTGCCCAATTAGGGAAAATCAAACTCCTAATAAAGAACTCAATGCCCAAGTAAGAAACATCTAGCTCCTAATGAAGAACTGAATGACCATTACAGAACATCTAGCGCGCCTAACAAGGAACTGAATGACCATTTACAGAACATCTAGCGCCTAACAAAGAACGCAATGGCCAAGAAAGAAAATTCTAACATATAAAAACGAATATAATGCCCACGAAAGAAATATTCTAGCACCTAACAAAATAACTCAAGGCCCAGATAAGTACCATCTAGCACCTAACAGAGCACTAAATGCCCAAGAAAGGAACATCTAGCACCTAACAACGAACTCAGTGTCCAATTAAGAAAAATCAAGCTCCTAATAAAGAACTCAATGCCCAAGAAAAAAACATCTAGCTCCTAGGTGTCAGGTCAATATAACCCTTATCTTAAACCTTCTTACAAAAGAAATAACTAATAGAGGATGTTGTTTAACCAAGAGCACTCTTTGTATAAAGTTTCAAGACTGTAGATTAAAACAGTGACTAACAGTTGGGAAGGAATTTGTCATGATCAGGTCACAGTGACCTGACATATGACCTACTAAGCTTAAAATCAATAGGGGTTGTTGTTTTAACATGGGTATTATTTATGTAAAGTTTCAAAACGGTAGGTCTAAAAGTTACAAGTTACAGTGAGGAAAATTCTTAGAATTCAGTCATTGTCAGTTCAATGTGACCTTGATGACCTACTGGACCCAAAAGTAATAGGCTTCCTCCTCTGACCAAGGACAGTGCATCTATAAGTTTAGTAAGTATGGGTATCATATTTCCGGGATTGTCAATTGCTATGTGTATGTCCATATGAGGACATGATGACCTTGACCTTTTGATCTACTAACCCCAAAAGCAATAGAGTTCCTCCTCTCAGCAAGGTAAAAGTATCTCCAAAGGTTCATGAGTGTAGGTATTATACTCCTGGAATTATCAATTGGATTATGTACTGGTAACCTTGACCTTTGACCTAGTGAATTAAAAGCAACAGGGTTTCTTCCTCTGACCAAAGGCAATGTACCTATAACGTGTCATGAGTGTGAGTGTTGTGGTTTTACAGTTATTTGGCGGAATGTGTATTTCCATATAAGGTACTGGTGACCTTGACACTTGTCCTACTGACCCCAAGGAAATAAGGTTCTTTCTCTTGCCAACGTCAATGCATATACGAAGTTCATCCGTGGGGGTGTTATGATTTTGATGTTATCGCGCAGAATGCATATTACCACATAAGGTCATAGCGTACAGAACAACTAGCACCTAGCAAACAACTCATTGCCTAAGTAAAGAACATTTAGAACCCAAAAAAGAACTCAGTGCTCAAGACAGGAAGTCTAGCACCTAACAAAGAACTCAGTGCTCAAGTAAAGAACATCTAGTGTCTAATAAAGAACTCAATGCCAAAGAAAGACAAGTCTAGCACATAACAAAGTACCTTATGCCAACAAAAGGAACATCTAGCACCTAACAGAGAACTAAATGCCCCAAAAAGGAACATTCTAGCACATAACAAAGAACACAGTGCCAAGAAAATGAACATCTAGCACATAACAACAAAGAACGCAATTCCCATGTAAGGAACATCTAGCACCTAACAAAGATTCCAGTGCCCAAGAAATGAATATCTAGCACCTAACAAAGAATTCAATACCCGACTTAGGAACATCTAGCACATAGCAAAGAACTCAATACCCAAGTATAGAACATCTAGCTCAATAAAAAACAGAATGCACAAGTAAGGAACAATGAGGCGCCTAACAAAGAATCCAGTGCCTAAATATAGAACATATAGTTCCTAATAAAGAACGCAATGCCCAAGTACGGAACATCTAGCACCTAATAAAGAAGTCATCGCCCAAGTAAGGAACATCTAGCTCCTTATAAGGAAACGCAATGCCCAAGTAAGGAACATCAAGCTCCTAATAAAAATATCAGTTCCCACGTAAGGAACATTTAGTACCTAACAAAGAACCCAGTGCCCACGTATAGAACTTCTATCTCTTAATAAAGAACTAAACACCCAAGTACTGAACATCTAGCACCTAATAAGTAACGCATTGTCCAAATAAGGAACATCTAACACCAAATAAAGAACTCAGTTCCCAAGTAAGGAACACGTAGCTCCTGATAAAGAACCCAATGCCCATGTATGGTACATCTAGCTCCTAATAAAGAATAATTGAGAAAAAAACAAGAAGTTCATCCACGACCAATTGCATTTGCATCTGATATCCAACCACTGCTTCAGCATCATAACTTGAATAGTTTATGAAAACAACAAGAAATGGAAGACGTGTTAAGTTTTCAGTTAAATATCGACATATCCCAGATCTTGTCAACCTCAAATGGAAGTATGAATGAACAAAGTGTTAATGGTACATTGGGTTTAATAGTATACATCGCATTATATTCACCTCAGCATTGAGCTATATATCCATACCATATTCATGTATCCATACAATATGCATGTATCCATACAATATTCATGTATCCATACCATATTCATGTATCTATACCATATTTATGTATCATAGTATATTCATGTATCCATACCATATTCATGTATCCATACAATATTCATGTATCCATACCTTATTCATGTATCCATACTGTATTCATGTATCCATACCATATTCATGTATCCATTAAATATTCATGTATACATACTATATACATGTGTCCATACCATATTCATGTATCTATACCATATTTATGTATCTATACCATATTCATGTATCCATGCCATATTTATGTATCCCCATATCATATTCAGGTATCTATACCATATTCATCTATCTATACCATATTCATGTATCCATACCATATTCATGTATCCCCATATCATATTCATGTATCTATACCATATTCATGTATCCATACCATATTGATGTATCTATACCATATTCATGTCTTTATACCATATTCATGTATCTATACCATATTCATGTATCCCCATATCATATTCATGTATCTATACCATATTCATGTATCCATATCATATTCATGTATCTATACCATATTCATGTATCCATACCTTATCCATGTATATATACCATATTCATGTATCCATACCATATTCATGTATCCATGCCTTATTCATATATATATACCATATTCATGTATCCGTAACTTATTCATGTATCTATACCATGTTCATGTATCACAACCTTATTCATTTATCTATACCATATTCATGTATCCATACCATATTCATGTATCTATGCCTTATTCATATATCTATACCATATTCATGTATCCATACTTTATTCATGTATCTATACCATATTCATGTATCCATACCACATTCATGTATATATACCTTATTCATGTATCCATACCATATTCATGTATCTATACCATATTCATGTATCCATACCATATTCATGTATCCAGACCTTATTCATATATATATACCATATTCATGTATCCATAACTTATTCATGTATCTATACCATATTCATGTATCAAAACCTTATTCATGTATCTATACCATATTCATATATCTATACCATATTCATGTATCCATACCTTATTCATGTATCTATACCCTATTCATGTATCAAAACCATATTCATGTATCTATACCTTATTCATGTCTCTATACCATATTGATGTATCCATACCATATCCATGTATCCCCATATTATTTTTATGTATCTATACCATATTCATGTATCCATACAATATTCATGTATCCATACCATATTCATGTATCTATACCATATTCATGTTTCCATACCATATTCATTTTTCCATACCATATTCATGTATCCATACCATATTCATGTTTCCATACAATATTCATGTTTCCATACCATATGCATGTATCTATACCATGTTTCCATACCATATTCATGTATTTATAACATATTCATGTTTCCATACCATATTCATGTATCCATACCATATTCATGTTTCCATACAATATTCATGTTTCCATACCATATTCATGTATTCATACCATATTCATGTATCTATACAATATTGATGTTTCCATACCATATGCATGTGTCCATACCATATTGATGTATCTATACCATATTCATGTCTCTATACCATATTCATGTATCTATACCATATTCATGTATCCCCATATCATATTCATGTATCTATACCATATTCATGTATCCATATCATATTCATGTATCTATACCATATTCATGTATCCATACCTTATCCATGTATATATACCATATTCATGTATCCATACCATATTCATGTATCCATGCCTTATTTATATATATATACCATATTCATGTATCCGTAACTTATTCATGTATCTATACCATGTTCATGTATCACAACCTCATTCATTTATCTATACCATATTCATGTATCCATACCATATTCATGTATCTATGCCTTATTCATATATCTATACCATATTCATTTATCCATACTTTATTCATGTATCTATACCATATTCATGTATCCATACCACATTCATGTATATATACCTTATTCATGTATCCATACCATATTCATGTATCTATACCATATTCATGTATCCATACCATATTCATGTATCCATACCTTATTCATATATATATACCATATTCATGTATCCATACCTTATTCATGTATCTATACCATATTCATGTATCAAAACCTCATTCATGTATCTATACCATATTCATATATCTAAACCATATTCATGTATCCATACCTTATTCATGTATCTATACCATATTCATGTATCAAAACCTTATTCATGTATCTATACCATATTCATATATCTATACCATATTCATATATCTATACCATATTCATGTATCCATACCTTATTCATGTATCTATACCCTATTCATGTATCAAAACCATATTCATGTATCTATACCTTATTCATGTCTCTATACCATATTGATGTATCCATACCATATCCATGTATCCCCATATCATTTTTATGTATCTATACCATATTCATGTATCCATACCATATTCATGTATCCATACCATATTCATGTATCTATACCATATTCATGTTTCCATACCATATTCATTTTTCCATACCATATTCATGTATCCATACCATATTCATGTTTCCATACAATATTCATGTTTCCATACCATATGCATGTATCTATACCATGTTTCCATACCATATTCATGTATTTATAACATATTCATGTTTCCATACCATATTCATGTATCCATACCATATTCATGTTTCCATACAATATTCATGTTTCCATACCATATTCATGTATTCATACCATATTCATGTATCTATACAATATTGATGTTTCCATACCATATGCATGTGTCCATACCATATTCATGTATCCATACCATATTCATGTAACATTATTTACATTATTTAAGATGTCTGTGATTGTCAACCCCTTTAAATTGTTGTGCATACTTTGCCATGTCCTTATATTGTGGGTTGTTTCGTATGCTGTGTGTTGTTTTGTATATTGTATGTTGTTTTGTATATTGTGTGTTATTTTATATATTGTGGTTTTGTATATTGTGTGTTGTTTTGTATATTGTGGATTTGTATATTGTTGTTTTGTATATTGTGTGTTGTTTTGTATATTGTGGTTCTGTATATTGTGTGTTGTTTTGTATGCGTAATTTTGATTGACTATGTGAATGCTACATTTCCTGTTCGACATTTATGCCTACTTTTAAGAAGCAATTCCAGTTTAAGTAAAGTACGTTGCCTTGATATTATTAAGCGTTATTACACACACACGGAAGCACGCACTCACACACGCACGCACGCACGCACGCACGCATATATATGTATAGATTTGAATCCGTTCACCTAGAACACCAACCTCGACACAGTGTCTCGCCTAACAGCAGACGCCTTAGCCCACTCGGACAGCTCGTCAACCTAAAAACATTAATTTCGAAAATCGGATGATATTAAGGTCTTACTCTTGAATGCGTCGGACATTCGGGTTTGTCCGTCAAATAACAACAACCATATCGTATAGTGATACAATAGAAGATTCACATTACGTGTTACAATCTCAGGTACCTATACAAACATAAATCATAGAAAGACGACAGATCATATTTTATTATTTGAGAGAATAAATTCATAGTAACGAACTTTCTTTAACGTAGAATCTATAAGATAAACGCAGAAACATTACATATTATATGTGGAAACAATTGTGTACAACCCACTTACCAACGGATTCGAACCAGCAGCCCTAGGACACAAACCTCTACACAGCGCCTCGCCCAATAGCAGACGCCTTAGCCAAATCGGCCACCTAGTTAGGTTAAAAAATGATTTCGGAAACCGGGTGATGATATATACATATTACAAATTGATTGTATAATTCATAATTCCTATGGGCTAAAATTATGTCTAGTTCCTCAGGGTAGTTGTTAATATCAATATCAAATATCCCTATGTTGGTAAGAGGTTCTGTCTAATTCCCTACCCCATTTCTGTCTAATCTCCGGGGTATGGCTGCCGCCTCCAGTTAGGGAAACACATTGGTAGGTACATTACCGTATACTGTATTCAGTATTTTTAATCCACTGTTTTCTGATATATCAGCAAACCATATGTGAACCCCTCCCCCCACACACCCACACCTACACCCCTCCCCCCCCCCCACACACAGCAAATATTATATCGTTAGCCCTCTTTGGTAACTGATATAATTATAGCCCGTATAATATTCAATAACAAAATCTAGCCCGTAATATCATTTGAGTATGTCGACTGTTGCCGTAAATTAAATATCTGCTGCGTCACAGTCAGCGAAATTTAACTCTGCCCTCTTTGTTCATCTTAGGTAAGAGTACTGACCCAGACATTTTCGGGAGTCTATTTGTATTTTGTATGACAATAGCTCAAATTCTATATCGAATACTGTGCTTTCAAACCTTGATTTAACACCCGATATTGTAGATCATATTCTTCCCGGTATTATGCTAATATGTTTTATAACAAATGAGCGACATGTTGTAAAAAATCAGAACGAATATTTACCTCATTTTTCTTTCCTTATTTTCATAATATATGAAGGCGCAACACTGAGCACGTGCTACGTGCAAACGTACAAATGCCTCTAACCTCTGCGGGTTTAAATCCCACTGACAACTCGACTTGCAAGTGAAAAGGTGTCGATTATTACGGATGGCGAGAGGTATACAGTTTTGGTTCTAGCCATGAAAAATGTGTTTTCTGCATCTTTGCCCTGGTGGTCCAAAGTTTGTATATAGATTTTGCATGTTATGCGCAGAAATATATAGAGAAATACTTAAAAACCTTCTTCCCTGAACCATACGGCACAGAGCTCTCATATATTACGTGTAATATAAGCTAATTTGACTATAGTGTATAGCCTTACATGTGCTGGCAATAACGCAAAATACCATTCAACCAACCACATGTAAAATACTTTGAATTCAATGTTGTTTTAATAACGACTAATCAATACAATGTAGGTTATTTAGAGACGCCCAAAAGACAAAACGTCGTATAACTTTGTGAACATTGAAGTGATTGATATCGTTATTGGTTTATCAGTATGATTACATATACTATGATAATATGAGAATGTTGATACGAAATGATTCTCGTTGTATTGTGAATCTTTTATCAGTTATCGCTTTCATCTATGAATATTATATATATGGATTATCGGTTTTATCGGTATAATTACATATACTATTAGAGTTATGAAGCCGTTATCGGTTTCATCGCATACATAATATCGACAAATCGTGTTATCAGTGTATATTATATGGGATATGTTTTACATGTATACTATATCGGTTATCGGTTTTATCGCAGTTATAATATCGTCATCACGTTATCGGTGTATCTTATATCAGTTATCTGCTTTATATGACAAGTTTTATATGAGAATGATATATGGCTTCTGTTATATAAGAATCATATCAGAATCTTATTATTGAATACAATCATATGTTCATTGTATATGGCAACAATAATTGTGTATTATGTAACTGGTCAGATAAGTATTCCTAAATAAGAAAGTATCTGCACTAATTTACTTCTTCTTCGTCTTCGTCTTTTTGTTCTTCTTGTTCTTCTTGTTCTTCTTGTTGTTGTTGTTGTTGTTCTTCTTCTTCTTCTTCTTCTTCTTCTTCTTCTTCTTCTTCTTCTTCTTCTTCTTCTTCTTCTTCTTCTTCTTCTTCTTCTTCTTCTTCTTCTTCTTCTTCTTCTTCTTCTTCTTCTTCTTCTTCTTCTTCTTCTTCTTCTTCTTCTTCTAGTTGAGTGTAGAATCTCAGAATGAGTATTTTCACACATTCATTTACATGTGCAGAATATATCATTTTCTCTCGACCATCATGAATAAATGAAACATCTCGTAAAAGGAATACTGTGCTGTCTATACCAATTGTCGCGATAAACGTGTCCGACGACAGCAATTTGAAAGAAGACACTGCTTGGATCACTTGACATGTTTTGAATTATATTAAGGTGCGACATTAGTAAAGATGAGAACTTTTCTTATTGTGTGGATGTCATTAAACAGTAACATACGCCTGATGTTTTATACTTGGGCCGAGGCATTATACGATTGCATACATTACATATGATGGAAAATTGGGGTAAACACTTACTTATACAGTGGACCTAACCTTCGTGCAGGGATATTGTAGCCATTAATCACATGACGATAGCTGAGGCCGTGTGATTACAAAAAATGGCGATACACTAGGTAATGCTTGGTACAGCAAACTCTTGCCGTAACCAACAGGCAATTGACAATAATATCGATCATCACCTTCGAGAAGATGTTGAAAACATCCAACCTGGTTTTGGCTGTGGTGTAATCTCTTTATTAAATTTACGCACATCTTCTGTAATGTTCTCAACGGAATACATGTTTGTTTACAAGTATTGTAACTTAGTAACCGGTGTGCATGTTCGCTAAAATTGATTTTATGTTTAATATATAAATAAATTGTTTTTGTACCCAGATACCGTTTTTCACACTATTTTCCTATATTATGAACAAAGCAAGTTAAAATATTGGCCTAAAAATACTTAACCAAAATATTAAACATAGAACAATCGTAACCAAACTTGCACAGATTGTATATGACCATAATATTTCGAAGAAGTTCGATAATGGGCCAGTACTCAGGTGATCGATAATGGGCCATCTTGGCCCTCTTGTTTAATATTGGGTACATTTTCAAAACAGCCAGCCATGACATGCAGTGTTATTAAAGAAACATTTATTGTTGGATTTAACGAACCTCATATTTACAAACCACGTCCGATTTCAATAAACCATCGCCATTTTTATAAGACGTGAGACCCGTTATGTGTTTGCTCAATCTCATTAAAATCATACCCTTTATCACGCTACGATAAGCGG